>SRSM01000686.1:0-130707 GCA_019593545.1 Apocynum venetum | reverse complement strand
AAATCAAGCAAGAAACAAATAAAAACAAGTAGTTGTGATTATGGTTCACCTCTTTCTCTGATTTTGCGTCCAGTAACGGTTTCAAAGACCTTTTATGAGTCGGGGATATGCTGCTCATCCAAATTTTTTAAAAACTGGCAAACGAGATCGTTTAAATTTAAATACCGAAGACTGTATCGAAGTTGTTTGAATTGTTTCTGAAAAACCTAAGAGAGGGGGGTGAATTAGGTTTTAACCGATTTTTCCTCTTATAAAATAAACAGGCTTTCTAAGATAACAAATATCAAACACTTGGTGTTCAACCAAAGTATGAAATGATGAGTTCAAGAAAAGAAGCAATGAACACAAAGATTTATAGTGGTTCGGTTTATCCAACAAAACCTAATCCACTACCTTGAGCTATCTACTCAAGGATTTCACAAAACCTTTCACTAATATAGTAAGAGAGAATACAATAGAGGCTCACCCAATTCCCTTAGGGTTTTACAACACAAACCTCTTAACCAACTAAGGTTCACTCAACACTTTGAGTTTTACAATATAACCTTGTCTACACACCTATCTCTATTACAACAATTAATGAAAAAGATGCTCTTAACACAAACACAGTTTTCTATGGTTCAAGGCTCACTCTAACCCTTAGAGTTTTAAGCTCAATGCAACCTTGAACAAATCAATCAAGATATGAATAAGAAGAGTTTGATATATGAAATCACCTTAATGTGAAGATATATCAATGTAAAGCATAAATACCTCTTTGAGTAATGTTTTCTTGTAAGTTGCTCAAGAACCTCAATGATTTTGTATAAATCTCACTTTGATGAATTTCACAATATGAATGTTAAGATTTGGTTTCAAAATAATCTCCAGAGGTTCTATGAAGTGTTAAGATCAGATTTTTGCTCAAAAAGTAGTGTTGTTGAGTTGTTTAAACGATTGGGTATTTATAAGTATGTACCAACGGTCATAAAAATGGCTGTTTGAATCCCACTCAGGAGAAGTGCGGTCGACCACAAATCAGGAGGGTCGTCCGCACTATTATCCTCAAATGTTCCAGAGAACTCTGGACAGCCTGCGGACGATGAGCTCAGAAGTCCGATCAACCGCTCTATCATCCGCAAGTGTTCCAGAGAGATCTGGACATACAACGGACGATAAGCTCAGATGTCCGGTCGACCGCTCCATCATCCGCAAGTGTTCCAGAGGGATCTGGACATACAGCGGACGATACTCTGAGAAGTCTGGTCGACCGCATGATCTATGGTCGTCCACACTTTTGTCAGGTCGACCACAAATGCATTAAAAACTATGCAGAACAAGTTTTCAAACAACTCTAAGAGTTTGCAAACTATATTTTATGAATTTTGAAGTATGTGCATGTATTTTGAAAATCATTTCAAATACCCAACTCATGTTTTATCTAAATGAAATGCATTTTGAAAATCATTTCTCTTTTATTGAGCAACCTATAAAACTTATTACTCAAAGGGATAGACCTAGAGATATCTAAAGATAAATAAAAAATTAAAGCTACACCTCTAGATCCTATCTAATCCAGAAACGCTTATCTTCAAGGCTTGACATCAAAAGCTCTTTCCTGAAGATTTGAAACTTTGATCTTGCATGGATTAGATATATGAATCCTAAAAGATCATCACTAATACAATAAAGCCATTAGTCCTTATCAATGTTTGTCATTTAATCAAAATTAAGATATTAAAAGCTTTAAGGCTTTCAGTTTCTATAACCCGAGCATTTCCATATGAACGTATCCACTAGAATGCGAATCAAGAGTTAGCTTGATTCTAGTCCAATCTTGAATAGATCCCGAAGACAAATAATATAAGCAATCTTTGGAGTTGTTCAATTTTGAATTGTTTCTATAACCCGAGAATTTCCATTTGAACGTATCCACTAGAATGCAAATCAAGAGTCAGTTTGATATCATCTAATAACTCTTTACTCAGTCCATTCTTAATGAAAACAATTTTGTCTTCCCGATTATCGGATAAATACCCAAGTGAATGACAACTGGTATCACAGTTCCATCTAGCACATTTATAATAGACTCTCATTCTTTTACCTCTCCGTTTCTTTGCATAACTACTCTTCCCCAACCCAGGTGGACATTTGGGAAAAGCTGGATATTCACCACTAATTCGGACATTAGCTTCAATTATCCACCTAATATTCTCAGGCATTCCAATGGATACTAGTAATTTCATACGCTCCAATCTCATAAGATAAATTTTTCTCAAATAATTAATAGGGAGCAATGGATAATATCTTTTCATTTTCATTATTGAATAATCCATTATGTAACAAAGAGATAGAAAGAAAGAAGGGATGGAAAGACAAAATAAAATGTAAAAGAGAAAGAAATACCTTGCAGATGGAATTTACTCTTGAAAGGCAATTAGCAGAAATCGTTTGGTGATTCTTTCAACAATTAAGCAGGCTATTTAAAGTCGTGTTTAATCACTATTTGACATTTAATTAACTTAAATACGCCATCTTTCAGTATCCGAGAAGACGCGTATTCAACAATTTCTGCTAGGCCTGCAAGCTAAAAAGTGAAAAAGGAAAATCAAACAATTCAAAAGTATTTAAGAAAGCGATGGGTTGCCTCCCACACAGCGCCCTTGTTTAACGTCTTAGACTCGACGAACACATATTTCAATTCCTTTCTCGTGGTAGGTCTTCAAAAGCAACGAAATCGATAATTTGTCCGACAAATCCTTCATGAAAAGGGTTCGGGAGATGACCGTTCACTTTAAAAATTTTGCTCGTTTGAAGACTTTTTACCTCCACTGACCCGTGATTAAAGATATTAATGATAACAAATGGGCCAATCCACCTTGACTTTAGCTTTCCTGGAAACAGTCTAAGACGAGAAATAAGTGCTTTCTCCGTGCCTTTATTTTCCTATAGTCTCTTGGATTCTTCCAACACTTTACCACTTCTTAGTGTTACGGCACTAGCATTCTCTCTGGGATTGAGTGGTTGTGATGGAAGTTTATTGAAAAGCTGTGTTTTTAATTGACCTAACTCAGAAGCCATTTGTCTTACCTGATTCTCCAAGTTGTGAATGTTGGACTTTGTAAAGATTTTACCATATCTTCTAAAGACATACTCTGTTGTTGGTTCTGAGGAGGTTGAGAAGGATTTTGGTGTTGATTAGGAACAAAACCTGGTGGGTTCATTGGTGGCCTAACCCCTTGGTTACTCCATCTAAAGTTAGGATGGTCTCTCCACCCTTCATTATATGTGCTACAGAATGGATTGTGTCTTCTCTGAGGTTGGTTCTGAAAATTACCCATGGCATTGGCTTGTTCCTCTTGAAATCGTATAGGACAAGAATCTGTAGGATGGTCATTGACTAAACAAATTCCACATGCTTTTACTGGTGCATTGATTCTTTTTCCAACTAATTGACCAACTAAATTGGTAAGATGATCTAGTCTTTGCTCAATTTGTGTAGATGATGATGATGATGATGATGATACATCTACTTCATTTACCTTTCTTACGGTATCATTCCTGGTGTTAAAAGATTGTGAATTAGCAGCCATGTTAGCTATTAATTCACGTGCAGCTTGTGGGGTTTTATCTGAAAGAGCACCACCACTAGCATCAATAGTCATCCTGTCATAAGAAATCAAACCCTCATAAAAATATTGAATTAATAATTGTTCAGGTATTTGATGATGAGGACAATTAGCACATAATCTTTTAAATCTTTCCCAATATTCATACAATGTTTCACCAGTTTGTTTTCTTATTCCACTTATATCTTTTCGGACTGTTGCAGTTCTAGATACAGGATAATATTTAGCTAGAAAAGCTCTTTGCATTCCAATCCAATCTTGAATAGATCCCGAAGGCAAATCATATAACCAATCTTTTGCACTATTTTGTAAGCTAAAAGGAAAAGAACGCAGTTTAATAACTTTATCTCTTGTATCTTCTTGTTTTAAATTAGTGCAAATAACATGAAATTCCTTAATGTGCCTAAGTGGATCTTCTCCAGGTAATCCATTAAATGTTGGCAAACATTGTATAAAACCAGTATGCATTTTAAAATTAGCATCAACTTGTGGAAAAATAATGCATAAAGGTTGTTCATCAAGAGTAGGAGTAGTGAGTTCTTTTAGAGATCTTTGATTCAAAACCATATTAAAAAGATGAGCAGGAAGAATATCACCAGAAACAAGTTGGGTACTCGGTTGATTTTCTGCTTTGTCTTCTTCAAGATCCGTAACTTGTTCTTTGATCTCAACTGGTGTTTTACTCCCTTGTTCTTCCCTACTGATCTTACCACTTCTTAAGTGCATATAACAATGAACTTGTTCTCTGGCGTCACCAAAGCAATGAAATATGTATCTCAATATCACCAAAGGAATAAAATCTGTAACAAAATAAAAATATTAACAATTTTAATAGAAGAAATTAAAACAAATCCCCGGCAGCAGCGCCAAAATTTGACGAAGCCTGTCGTACGACTCTCAAATTTAAACCTAACAATTCCTATGTAGATAGGGAAAGTAGGGATCGAATCCACAGAGATTTGTCAACTCTTAAATTAAAATCGTTAATCGGAAAATGTTTTGGGGGTTTTTGGTATTTTGAGAATAAGGAAATGACAACAATTAAAATAAATATTTTTTTTCAGGTTTTGGATTTTGTAAACAGAATTAAAACGAAATTTAGAATACAAATGATATAAAAAGTGTTAGCAATAAACTAGTATCAAGTTATATTTTTCATTGGATTAATCATAGATAAATACATTATTAAGTAGTTGGTTTTAAAATCTCGATCAGCTCAGACAGATTCTTATCCTTACAAAATAGATTAATCCCGATCAACTCAGACAGATTAATCTCTAATTTAATTAAACACCACTACCAACCAGCATATATAGGATGCTCAATCAAATTACATTAAACAAATAAGGTATCACCAACATTAAATTGTATATAACAATCAGCTTAATTATATACAATTTAAATTATATAATTCCGCTACTAATTTAATTGAGCCAAGAGCTGCAACTCAATTAAACTAGTAGATGCTACTTGAATTATTAATACAAGATTAATAATCCTAGCTATATAATCACATTCATTAACTAGATTGTCAATCCAATTAATTTACACAATTATATTGGTTAAAACAGGAATTATATAAATACTTAATTAATATATATAAGTATATTAAATAAATACACACATATATATATAAAGAAAGATTGGATTTATATTAACTAAAGAAATTAGGCGGTTCAACCGGCCATTTAAATAAATTAAACTAAAAGTATGGAGGAGACGAAGCCTGTCGTACGGCTCTCAAATTTAAACCTAACAATTCCTATGTAGATAGGGAAAGTAGGGATCGAATCCACAGAGATTTGTCAACTCTTAAATTAAAATCGTTAATCGGAAAAGGTTTGGGGGTTTTTTGGTATTTTGAGAATAAGGAAATGACAACAATTAAAATAAATATTTTTGAGGTTTTGGATTTTGTAAAAAGAATTAAAAACGAAATTTGGAATACAAATGATATAAAAAGCGTTAGCAAGGAACTAGTATCAAGTTATATTTTTCATGGGATTAATCATAGATAGATACATTATTAAGTAGTTGGTTTTAGAATCCCGATCAACTCAGACAGATTAATCACTAATTTAATTAAACACCACTACCAACCAGCGTGTATAGGATGCTCAATCAAATTGCATTAAACAAATAAGGCATCACCAACATTAAATTGTATATAACAATCAGCTTAATTATATACAATTTAAATTATATAATTCCGCTACTAATTTAATTAAGCCAAGAGCTGCAACTCAATTAAACTAGTAGATGCTACTTGAATAATTAATACAAGATTAATAATCCTAGCTATATAATCACATTCATTAACTAGATTGTCAATCCAATTAATTCACACAATTATATTGGTTAAAACAGGAATTATATAAATACTTAATTAATATATATATCAGTATATTAAATAAATACACACATATATATATATAGAAAGAAAGATTGGATTTATATTAACTAAAGAAATTAGGCGGTTCAACCGGCCATTTAAATAAATTAAACTAAAAGTATGGAGGTTCGGCCTTCCATAAAAAAAAAGAATTAAAGACATAAAAATATATTAAACTAGTTAGGAGGCTCGGCCTTCCATAATACATAAAATAAAAGACATAAAAGTAAATTAAACTAATAGGTGGCTCGGCCATCCATTTGCGATATTTAAAGTGCATAAAACAAAAATAAATAAAGACTAGGCGGGTAAATCGACCATAAGTCCAGTTAAATAAATCCAAATAGAAATTAAGTACAAAGAAAATTATCTCATAATCCCATTTATTAATAACTTAACACATATCCTTGCTAACAAAAGAAAATTACTCACAATACATATTTAATAAATATAAGATGGAATTTATAAACATTAGAAAGAGAATTTGAAAGATAAACTCCCCGGAAATATTACAAAAAGCCTTGAAATATTATTCTAAAAAATCTGGAAAATATACTAATATGAAGACAATAATAAAAGAAATAAATTGCAAAAGAAATGGAGAAGATTGTAGCTAAATTGGTGTCTAAATCATAAAAATAAGCCCTCTATTTATAGCCACAAAAATCAGGGGCAAAATGGTCATTTTGCACCCCAAAGTCTTGAAAATGTAGTTGGTGGCCTAATTTCCCAACTTCGCCACATGTCGCGTCCTCATTGGTCCAAGTTGCGGCTTCTAGAAGCGCCACTTGTCACCTTCTGATTGCGCCACTTGTCATCTTCTAATTGCGCCACGTGTCATCTTCTCATTGCGCCACGTCATCGGATGACATAGATTTTTATTTTTTTATTTTTTTTTTATTTTTTTATCTTCTCCAACATTTCTTCATCTTCTTCTTTTTATCTCCATAATAAACTAAAATACACTGAAAAACTTACAAACAAAGAAATAGAAGGGAAACGTGAAATATATCCATTAAATAACATAATTAACCGATTTTCAAACAAAATATAGTCATTAAATAACATAAAAATCAGTTAATTTATGAGTACATCAGGAGGCTCGGCCTTCTATAAAAAAAAGAATTAAAGACATAAAAATATATTAAACTAGTTAGGAGGCTCGACCTTCTATAATACAGAAAATAAAAGACATAAAAGTAAATTAAACTAATAGGTGGCTCGGCCATCTATTTGCGATATTTAAAGTGCATAAAGCAAAATAAATAAAGATTAGGCGGGTAAACCGACCATAAGTCCAGTTA
This sequence comes from Apocynum venetum, assembly GCA_019593545.1. Lineage (NCBI taxonomy): Eukaryota > Viridiplantae > Streptophyta > Magnoliopsida > Gentianales > Apocynaceae > Apocynum > Apocynum venetum. The sequence goes on along the minus strand of SRSM01000686.1, from coordinate 123,403 downwards.
AATAAATCCAAATAGAAATTAAGTATAAAGAAAATTATCTCATAATCCCATTTATTAATAACTTAACACATGTCCTTGCTAACAAGAGAAAACTACTTACAATACATATTTAATAAATATAAGATGAAATTTATAAACATTAGAAAGAAATTTGAAAGATAAACTCCCCAGAAATATTGAAATTATCCGGATAAAATTTCTTTACTAAATATTACAAAAAGCCTTGAAATATTATTTTAAAAAATCTGTAAAATATACTAAGATGAATAAAATAATAAAAGAAATAAATTGCAAAAGAAATGGAGAAGATTGGAGCTAAATTGGTGTCTAAATCATAAAAATAAGCTCTCTATTTATAGCCACAAAAATCAGGGGCAAAATGGTCATTTTGCACCCCAAAGTCTTGAAAATTTAGTTGGTGGCCTAATTTCCCCAACTTCGCCACATGTCGCGTCCTCATTGGTCCAAGTTGCGGCTTCTAGAAGCGCCACTTGTCACCTTCTGATTGCGCCACTTGTCATCTTATGATTGCGCCACGTGTCATCTTCTCATTGCGCCACGTCATCGGATGATAAAGAAATTTTTTTTGTTTTTTTAAACTTCTCCAACATTTCTTCTTCTTCTTTTTATCTCCATAATGAACTAAAATATACTAAAAAACTTACAAACAAAGAAATAGAAGGGAAACATGAAATATATCCATTTAATAACATAATTAACCGATTTTTAAACAAAATATAGTCATTAAATAACATACAAATCAGTTAATTTATTAGTACATCAATACTACACTTTTTATTAAAAATAAAGCGCATGATATTTTGATTATTCAAATATATGTTGATGATATCATATTTGGAGCTACTAATGAAAATATGTGCAAAGATTTCTCTAAGACTATGCAGGATGAATTTAAATGAGCTTGATGGATAAGTTGACATTCTTCCTTGGGTTACAAATTAAGCAAGCAAAAGAAGGTACATTCATTAACCAAGCCAAGTACACAAAAGAACTACTGAAAAGGTTTGGAATGGCTGAATCAAAGGATATTGATACTCCTATGGCCACGTCTATTAAATTGGACAAAGATGAAAATGGTAAGATGGTTGATCAAACTACATACAGAGGTATGATTGGTGGTCTTTTGTATTTAACTGCTAATAGACCTGATATTATGTTCTCTGTTTGTCTATGCGCTAGATTTCAATCATCTCCTAGAGAATCTCATTTAATTGCTGTCAAAAACGTATTCTTAGATACTTGAAAGGGACTATAGATTTTGGTTTATGGTATCTTAAATCTATGTCATTTGAGTTAGTAGCATATACTGATGCAAATTATGTGGGTTGTCGAGTAGAACGTAAGAGTACTACTGGTCACTGTCAATTTCTTGGCTATTCTTTAGTTTAATGGTATAGCAAGAAACAAGCTTGTGTATCTCTTTCTACCACTGAAGCTGAATACATTTCTGCTGGTAGTTGTTGTGCACAAGTTTTATGGATGAAAACTATTTTGAAAGATTATGGCTTGAATTTTGATTGTATCACTATTAATTGTGATAACACTAGTGTCATTAATTTGGCAAAGAATCCTATGCAACAAGCAAAAACTAGGCATATAGATATTAAACGTCATTTCTTACGTGATCATGTTTTAAAAGGTGATATATCACTTGATTTTGTTCCTATGGATGATAAATTAGCTAATATATTCACAAAGCCTTTGGCTGAGAAAATGTTTTGTTTCCTTAGAAATCTCTTGGGTATTGGAACTTTCAATTTCTAACTTGTGCATTTTTGTGAAGTTTGTTGAAACCATTTTTTTTGTGTTGTTTGGATGATACCCAGTACAAATGCGGTTGACCGCATATGAGTTAAAGTTGTCCACAAAACAGATAGTGGACTTGCGGATGATCATGACAGGATCACCGGTCGACCGCTGCTTATTACTCATCGACTGCAAAGCTTCCAGAGAACTTGCGGACGACCTATATCAAAACTTCTGGTCGACCGCAGATTCAAATCATCGACCGCAAAGGTTCCAGAGAAACAAAAGTCAATGTGCGGACGACGATCTGGTCGATTGCACTTATAGGACCGTTACAAAAATACCTCTTTCGGATGCAACCTTTCATTTTCCAATCATCCGACCTCTTCACCTATCAGCCGCATTTCTTCAAATTCCTATAACCCACTACAAATTTACCATAAATACACTTCATTTCTTCTTCAATTAATCTATTCATCTTACATATCCTTGATTTCTAAATCTCAAAACCCTAGAAATGGCAAAAACTGAAATTGACAAGGGTAAAACACAAATGGCTCAATACGTTCCAAAGAAGAAAAGAACCATGTCAGCTTCTTCACACTCTTTAGGAGCAAGCATCATGAGGCCCATTACAATGATTATCTCAAGAATCGCCAGGTAATTTCTGGGAGTACCATTGATAGATATGAGTTTCCCTTTGATAGAATTCTTACCTATATGGCTTGACAAGAATGGGATAGTATAATAGATCATGAAGAATCTTTATACACTGGTCTAGTATATCAATGTTATGCCAATTTCGAAAAAGTGATAGAAAAAGAGGGTGAGATGACTATAAGGACCAATTATGTTTCAAGAGTAAATGAGATAGATTTGCAGTTTACTTCCATTGGCTTAGATGAAATTTTATAGATTCCTATTGATGGGGTTGAGTACTTCACTACTCATCAAAGAATCAGACACAAGGACTTTTCTACTAAGGATTTTGAGAAGATTTTCACTCAAGGCAAACCTTTTGTCAACTTAGTCAAGAGAGAATCAAATGTGTTCAGTTTTGAGCATCGCATTCTTCATCATATGTGCATTAACATTTTCATCCCAAATAAGGCCATAAAACTACAGTCATGTTTATGCATATGTTCCTTATGTATTTGTTGGTGAAGAGAATCGGGGTGGATTTCGGCTATATAATGGTACAACACATGATGACTACCATTGAGAAGAGTAAATGTGTTCCCAAGAGCTTACCCTACGGACGCTTGTTAACCAAAGTCTTCCACACTTCAAAGTTCTATTCCCAGAATTGAAAGGGACAAAATATGTGCCTAAGTTCAATTTTGCGTATTTTAAAAGAATGCAAGCTTTGTGTCTCAATGGCACATGGGACTTGAAGAAAAATATCTCTTCAAAAGAGATCTCTATGGCAACAAAGGAGACAGCAAGGCTAATGGGAAAAGAACCACCAATTATTCTCAAGGAAGGCGTTGTTGGTGACAAATTTGTCTCAGATGAAGGTGAGGGCTCCCAAGGTGTTAAAAGATCACTTCATCAAGATGAGGAAGAAGATATTCTTCCTGAGGCCCCAGATTTGAAAAAGGCTAAAGGTAAAGAAAAAGTTGGAGAGGAAGACGAATCCACTCCACATCCTGTCATTTGGGGTGCCTTGGAAGAATTCTCATCTTAGATTGGTTCGATATTTAACACCTTTGACAATCATTTCAAGACACTTCACTCCAAGATCGACGATCTGGCATCACGGGTGGAGTACCATGGCATAGAGATTACAAATATCAAATATCATCTTGAAGCACTTCATAGCATTCTGGTTGATATATCTACACCACCGCTACCTTCAAGTGACATGCCCCTGCCTGTAGAGCCGCATGCTGGACCATCCTCTTCTACGACCAAAGTTTATGGGCACCGGCCTAGGAGATAGTCTCTGTCTATCTTGTACTTTTGATATGCCTATTTAAAAAAAAAAACTCTATTGTATCATTGGATATTTTGTTTTTATATGCATTTCTTTGTTCCCATGATAACTCCTTGGTAATTAAGAGATTTCATTGTTTAATTGACTTAGTTATATCCTTTCTCTCTGTTCTTTTTGAATGATGACAAAGGGGGAGAAAAACTACTGTTAATTTCAATATATAATTGTTATGAAACTAACCATGTGTTTCAGGAAAATTGAGATGAACTTCAAAGTTCAAGTTCATCAAAATCAAGAGAAAGAAGAAACAGCTCTAAAAGGTTAAGTGTGGCTATCTTGGTTTCAAATTTTGTTTTTAATTGATTGAAGGAGAATGAGAATTGTGTTGTTGATGGCCGGGTTGGCCTTATGTGATATGTGATACATCTTTTTGATTAGTAAACTTGTTTTTGTGAAAATGGTTTTACAAGAGTTACAAAGGAAACTCTGTCAAATTTTTTATAAAACTGATGTATATTATTAGGAGGAGCTTTATAAATGTTTTTATAATCTATCTATTTGTTCTTAATACTGGAAAGAAGGAGGATACTAAGGTTGGTAAAAAAAAAAGACTTCTTTGAGCCTATATAAGCTAGGAAATGATCTCATATACTTACAATAAATACTTTCATTTGAGATACAATATTTGTTTGAAAAATGTTATATTTTATATATTTCTTGATGTCATCAAACTAAATGTATTACTGTTACTGACGAAGCCTGTCGTACGGCTCTCAAATTTAAACCTAACAATTCTTATGTAGATAGGGAAAGTAGGGATCGAATCCGCAAAGATTTGTCAACTCTTAAATCGTTAATCGGAAAAGGTTTTGGGGGTTTTTTTTATGACAACAATTAAAATAAATATTTTTGAGGTTTTGGATTTTGTAAAAAGAATTAAAATGAAATTTGGAATAAAATGAAATTTGGAATACAAATGATATAAAAAGCGTTAGCAATGAACTAGTATCAAGTTATATTTTTCATGAGATTAATCATAGATAAATACATTATTAAGTAGTTGGTTTTAGAATCCCGATGAGCTCAGACAGATTCCTATCCTTACAAAATAGATTAATCCCGATCAGCTTAGACAAATTAATCTCTAATTTAATTAAACACCACTACCAACCAGCATGTATAGGATACTCAATCAAATTACATTAAACAAATAAAACATCACCAACATTAAATTGTATATAACAATTAGCTTAATTATATACAATTTAAATTATATAATTCCGCTACTAATTTAATTGAGCCAAGAGCTACAACTCAATTAAACTAGTAGATGCTACTTGAATTATTAATACAAGATTAATAATCCTAGCTATATAATCACATTCATTAACTAGATTGTCAATCCAATTAATTCACACATTATATTGGTTAAAACAGAAATTATATAAATACTTAATTAATATATATATATATATAAGTATATTAAATAAATACACACATATATATATAGAAAGAAAGATTGGATTTATATTAACTAAATAAATTAGGCGGTTCAACCGGCCATTTAAATAAATTAAACTAAAAGTATGGAGGCTCGGCCTTCTATAAAAAAAAGAATTAAAGACATAAAAATATATTAAAATAGTTAGGAGGCTCGGCCTTCCATAATACATAAAATAAAAGACATAAAAGTAAATTAAACTAATAGGTGGCTCGGCCATCCATTTTTCGATATTTAAAGTGCATAAAGCAAAATAAATAAAGACTAGGCGGGTAACCCACCATAAGTCCAGTTAAATAAATCCAAATAGAAATTAAGTACAAAGAAAATTATCTCATAATCTCATTTATTAATAACTTAACACATATCCTTGCTAACAAAAGAAAATTACTCACAATACATATTTAATAAATATAAGATGGAATTTATAAACATTAGAAATAGAATTTGAAAGATAACGTCCCCGGAAATATTGAAATTATCCGGATATAATTTCTTTACTAAATATTACAAAAAGCCTTGAAATATTATTCTAAAAAATCTGAAAAATATACTAAGATGAAGACAAGAATAAAAGAAATAAATTGCAAAAGAAATGGAGAAGATTGGAGCTAAATTGGTGTCTAAATCATAAAAATAAGCTCTCTATTTATAGCCACAAAAATCAGGGGCAAAATGGTCATTTTGCACTCCAAAGTCTTGAAACTTTAGTTGGTGGCCTAATTTCCCCAACTTCGCCACATGTCGCCTCCTCATTGGTCCAAATTGAGGCTTCTAGAAGTGGCACTTGTCACCTTCTGATTGCGCCACTTGTCATCTTCTCATTGCGCCACATGCCATCTTCTCATTGTACCATGTCATCGGATGATATAAATTTTTTATTTTTTTATTTTAAAGTTCTCCAACATTTCTTCTTCTTCTTTTTATCTCCATAATGAACTAAAATATATTAAAAAACTTACAAACAAGGAATTAGAAGGGAAACGTGAAATATATCCATTAAATAACATAATTAACCGATTTTCAAACAAAATATAGTCATTAAATAACATAAAATCAGTTATTTTATGAGTACATCAAATTCCCCCACACTATCCCTTTGCTTGCCCTCAAGCAAAATATAAACACAAAATATACAAGTATAAATAACTTAAAGAAGATTAATAAGGCAACAAAGTGTTATATAAATTTCAATATAACTTTCACAATTAACCCCTTTTTATTTAAAAAAACAATTGTGCTCGTGTGCTTGAATATCATTACAAGTTTAACATTAACATTCAAAGTTAACAAAATGTGACCGTGAAAAAACATAAACCTTTGATAATTTTTTTTTTTAACATGCTATCAATATAAGGAAAGGATAATAACAAAGTCACTATGTAAATAAAAATACATTCTTAGTTTCTCAACACAACTTATAAACTTGTAAACTCACATACTCTCCACTAATGATGAAAAATTTTGGTCGATCTGGGTCAAATAGGAAAATAACATAATTAACCGATTTTCAAACAAAATATAGTCATTAAATAACATAAAAATCAGTTATTTTATGAGTACATCAAATTCCCCCACACTATCCCTTTGCTTGCCCTCAAGCAAAATATAAACACAAAATATACAAGTATAAATAACTTAAAGAAGATTAATAAGGCAACAAAGTGTTATATAAATTTCAATATAACTTTCACAATTAACCCCTTTTTATTTAAAAAAACAATTGTGCTCGTGTGCTTGAATATCATTACAAGTTTAACATTAACATTCAAAGTTAACAAAATGTGACCGTGAAAAAACATAAAACCTTTGATAATTTTTTTTTTTAACATGCTATCAATATAATGAAAGGATAATAACTAAGTCACTATGTAAATAAAAATACATTCTTAGTTTCTCAACACAACTTATAAACTTGTAAACTCACATACTCTCCACTAATGATGAAAAATTTTGGTCGATCTGGGTCAAATAGGACTTTTAAGCTTGTAATGTTAAGCTCGGGATTTGACTACAAACGAAGGATAGGAATATACAAAATATATCAAGAGTTTAAATTGAGAATGAATTACTACTTCTTGACGAAAACCTTAGCCATGATATCTTTCATTTTTTTTCTTTCTCTTTTTTTTTTTTTGAAGAGATCAAATAAACAAGCTTTATACCTTTTGATTTTTTTTTGACAATATCTCATAATCCTTTATCAACAGCGTTCACAACTTTTCGATACATATTAACACATGTTTAATACATTCTCAATAAAGTATATGGATAGAAAAGTAATAAACGAGACTATTTATCAAAGAAATTAAATGGTAATGAAACCATTCATACATGTTGGCTCAAAGTAGGATCGAATGATATATATAAGTATGGTTCGTTCAGAAAGGCTCAAACTATAAAAAAAGGCCTTATGTCATCCCCAAATCAACCAAGATCTTAATTAAATTTCGTCTCAAGCATATGAAAGAACAAGTTCTAGTGTGTAGAGAGTGATTGAACCATAATTAGCTTAGTTTTCTATGGGTTATTATGATGTTTATTAAGTTTAAATCTAGCTAATTATGTGTTTTGGTGATTTTAATGATTCTTTACACTATTACTTTTGTTTTCATGTCTTTAGAAGATTTAGAAGATGTTGGAATGAAATTGGAAGAAATCGAGAATTTGAGGATGAATATTTAGAAGAATGGAGAAGTGGACGCGCAGGACAGTCAAGTGGACGCGCAAGGCCAGAAAGTGGACGCGCCCACCAGATTTCACGCGTCCACCCTCAGAAGTTGGACAGGGAAGTGGACGCGCAGGGAGGCCAAGTGGACGCGCAAGGCAAGGAAGTGGACGCGTCCATCAGATTTCACGCGTCCACTCTCAGAAGATTGACAGTCAAGTGGACGCGTCTCATCTACTCAGGCGTCCACTTTGAAGACTCGGGCGTCCACTTTTCGAATTCAAAGTTTTAAGCTTGTTTTAAGTAGTTTCTAATTAGGACTCTTGTATAAACCACCCTAGGACCTTTTTCTAACTATATATAGGCCTTAATAGCTTAGTTTAGGGTGTGAAGCACTTTAGATTCTTTCTTCCCAAGCATTGTAGGAGATCAAGGGTGGGAGCTTCTCGGGAAATCGGATTTCCGACTAATGAGTTTCTCTCTTTCCCTTAATCTTTTTATGATGTTTTCCTTTATGTTTTGTGAGTAAAGGTTTTTAGTTGGCAAGGATATGTATTAGGTTTACTTTATTCGGGAATATGAGATTTACGTTTTGTAATTAAAAACCCGATCTTTTCAAGGAATCATTACTTTTATTTGAGTATTTGAACAATTCTTGGTTTTATTCTATCAATTGTGTTATTTCAATTATTATTGGTCATTTTAATTGTTTTGCATAATTGATTAACTAGGGTTATGCAGAATCGATTTTCGGTAACCAAAAGTAGCAACTATTGATTAATTTAAATATGTGTTTGATTAATTGATAGGGAATTGTTTGAAACAAATTGCATGACTTTAATCGGCCATTAACTTTATGTAATTTGTGTTGACGTTGTCCTTGAGCTGAATAACTTAATTGACTATTTTATGCGAGCGATTCGGTAATTTAGTTTAATTAGGTTAAAGTTAATTTGCCGTGCTTCTCGGAAATTAACCTAACTATACAGGAATCGGAATTTGCTGCGCTACGCGGAATTCTAAGTCACTACTCAAATAGGTTATTATCAATGATTAATCCCGAATAAATAAACTGAAATACAAAGTCCTTGCTAACGTTTTTCTTTTCTTTGATTCTTAATTAATTTGTAAGTAAATTTATTTAAAGTTTATTCTTTTAAAATAAAAATCAAATCTTTCCCCCCTAATCTTGATTAGTTTACTTGTTCTAAAATTTTACAAATCCCTGTGGGTTCGACCCTTACTTGCCTTAACTGCATAAGTTGGTTGAGTTTGATATTAATTTGATAGCGCAACGACACGCTCGTCAAATTTTGGCGCCGCTGCTGGGGATTTGTTTAAAAATTTTAAAATCAAGTTTACTAATCCTTATCCTTTGTTTTCAGGTCTTATTCCTTTGGTGACAAAGTAAAATATTGAAAATTGTTTATGCGCCTTCGTAGTGGAAAGACTCTTGGTGTTAGCTCGAAGGAATTGGAGTCTTCAAATCATGTGGACGAAAACGGGAGAGATACAAGAGAAGGAACCGTTAATCATTCAAATCTACAAGGCGATTTCGGTGAAATCATTCCTACCCCTCTTGCATTATGGCTAACAATAATAACAATGTGGTGGTTAGGAGAACTTTAAGGGAACTAGCTGCACCCACTATTAGCAATCAACCACTTTGCATTGTTTTTCCTGAAGTCAATGAAAATTTTAAACTTCACACAGGTTTTGTGCAAAATATCCCTACTTTCCATGGCATGCCCGGAGATAACCCATATAGGTTTCTTCAGGAATTTCATACGCATTACACTAATTTGAAACCCTCTAATGTCACTGATGAGATTATAAAGCTAAGAGCTTTTCCATTTAGTCTGCAAGGTAATGCTAAAGATTGACTTTACGAACTACCTTCGGGGTCAATAACTGAATGGGCTGATATGGAAAAGATATTTTTAAGAAAATATTTTCCTGCTTCTAAAATCTCTAACATTAGAAAGGAAATTAGTGGCATACGCCAAGGTTTTGGGGAACCATTATATGACTACTGGGAAAGATTTAAAAGATTGATTGCTAGCTGTCCTAATTATCAAATTCCAGATCATTTACTTATCCAATATTTTTATGAAGGAATGGTGCTTACTGACAGGACTGCAGTTGATGCAGCTAGTGGTGGAGTATTTATGGACCAATCACCGGAAGAAGCAAGAAATTTGATTGCGAACATGGCAGATAATGCTCAATCATTCAATACAAGGAACGAACCTCCTCGGAAGGTAAATGAGGTAAGTTCTTCCAATCTTGAAGTTCAAGTTAAAAATCTTACTAACATGGTTGGACAGATGATGGGAAAACAAATAAACACCTAAGTTAAGATGTGTGGATTTTGTTCTAGTATTGAACATCCAACGGACAGTTGCCCCACGCTTTTTGAAGATGAACAGGTTAATGCTGTCGGAAATTTTCAGAATCCACAAAGGAAGTATAACCCCTACTCTAATACCTATAATGAGGGATGGAAGGATCATCCAAATTTTAGGTGGGGAAATTCAGGAGCCAGACCGAATAATCTTCAACATCCACACCCACTTGGCATTCTTCATGTTCAACCATTAAATCAACCACCTCAACAAGCTCAATCTCAAGGTATGTCTTTAGAGGATATGGTTAAATCAATTGCTGCTAACACAATGACTTTTCAGAAGGAGACTAAATCCAGTATACAGAATCTTGAAAATCAAGTAGGACAATTGGCCTCCGAAGTCAGTCAAATTAAATCTCATTTATTCACAAAACTCCCTTCTCAACCTATTAACCCTCGAGAAAATGCTAATGCCATTATTCTACGGAGTGGAAATGAGTTAATAGAGCCTAGGCAGTTGCAAGATGTTGAGGAAGAATTGGAGATTAAATCAAGCCAGGGTCCAAATGTATCAAGTGGAAGTGAACCCCCAAAAATTGAACCCATTTCTCAATCTAAAGTACCTCCTCCTTTTCCTTTAAGATTAGCTAAAAACCGGAAAGAAGAGGAGGAGAAAGATGTTCTCGATATCTTTAAGAAAGTAGAGGTAAACATTCCTCTTCTTGATGCTATCCGCCAGATTCCTCGATATGCTAAATTTCTCAAAGAATTATGCACAAATAAAAGGAAGCTCAAGGGTAATGAAAAGGTAAGTGTGGGGGAGTGTGTTTCTGCAGTTCTTCAGCAGAAACTTCCACCCCAGCAAAAGGGCCCAGGTATGTTTGCTATCCCTTGTGTTATTGGTGATAAAGTTATTTCAGGATGCATGTTAGATTTAGGAGCATCTATTAACGTTATGCCATATTCTCTCTATGCTTCATTAAATCTTAGACCCTTAAAATCTACTAGAGTTATTGTGTAATTAGTGGATAGGTCCATTGCATATCCCGAAGGGGTAATTGAGGATGTATTGGTCAAAGTTAATAACTTGATATTTCCTGCAGATTTTTATATTTTAAAAACTGAAGATGGAAATAATTCATCTACATCTCATTCCCCAATTTTGCTTGGCAGACCATTTTTGAAAACCGCAAGAACTAAAATTGATGTTAACGAAGGAACATTGTCAATGGAATTGGATGGGGAAATAATATCATTTAATATCTTTGATGCTATGAAATATCCATGTGATGAGTTCTCTTCGGTTCTCGGTGGTTGATATAATTGATCCTCTTGTTCAAGATGTTTATGATTTGAGTTATGTTGATATGATGCAAACAATTATGAGCATGAGTATTGATGAGCATAAACTTGACAAATTATCTGTGGAATGTGATCATGATTTAAAGATGGCTGTAAAAGAATTGTCTGCATGTCCAAAAGTAGAATCTACAATTGCATGACCCACTTTTCATGATAAGATGCTTCCATCGGTTATATGTCCACCTTCCCTTGAGCTTAAACCTCTGCCTTCACATTTAAAATACGCATATTTAGGTAATGGCAAGGAATTGCCTGTTATAATTGCTAATAATCTTACTTCCAAACAAGAGGAAAGGTTAATTACTGTGTTACGAGAACATAAAACTACCATAGGTTGGACTTTAGCTGATATAAAAGGAATTAGTCCTTCTACATGCATGCATCGCATTTTATTAGAAGATGGCACTCATGAAACTAGGGAATCACAAAGGAGATTAAACCCTCCTATGATGGATGTTATGAAAAAAGAAATCTTGAAATTGTTAGATGCAGGTATAATATTCCCTATTACTGATTCCCAATGGGTTAGCCCAGTTCATGTCATTCCTAAGAAAACTGGAATTACTGTCATTGAAAACAAGGAAGGAGAAAAAGTACCTACAAGAGTTCAAAATGGTTGGCGTGTTTGCATTGATTACCGAAAATTGAATTCAGCTACTAGAAAAGATCATTTTCCCCTTCCATTTATGGATCAAATGCTTGAACGTTTATCGGGTAGGTCTAACTATTGTTTTCTTGATGGTTTTTTTGGTTATTTTCAAATTGCTATTGCCCCTGAGGATCAAGATAAAACCACGTTCACATATCCTTTTGGAACTTATGCATATAGGCACATGCCTTTTGGGTTATGTAATGCACCTGCTACTTTTCAAAGATGCATGATGTCCGTATTCTCTGATTATGTGACTAATATAATTGAAATCTTCATGGATGACTTCACAGTGTATGGAGATTCTTTTGATGAATGTTTGGATAATTTAGAACTCATTCTTAAAAGGTGCATTGATTCTAACCTTGTATTGAATTATGAAAAGTGTCATTTCATGGTTGAGCAAGGAATCGTACTGGGACATGTGGTCTCAGCAAAAGGCCTTCAGGTAGACAAAGCTAAAATTGATGTGGTAAAATCTCTTCCTTATCCTTCCTCTGTACGAGAGATACGAGCTTTCCTGGGGTATGCAGGTTTTTATAGAAGATTCATTAAAGATTTTTCCAAAATTTCTCAACCCTTGTGTATGTTGTTACAAAAAGATGTGCCATTTCATTTCAATGATGATTGTAAGAATGCTTTTGAAACTTTAAAAGAGAAATTGATTTCCGCCCCCATAATTCAAGCTCCTAATTGGAACCTACCTTTTGAAATCATGTGTGATGCTGGTGATCGAGCGGTTGGTGCCATATTAGGACAAAGAGTAGATAAAGTGCCTCATGTTATTTACTATGCTTCTAAAACACTCGATGATGCACAGTGTAACTACACAACAATGGAAAAGGAACTTTATGCTATCATTTTTGCTCTGGAAAAATTTCGTTCATATCTCCTAGGAACTAAAGTCATTGTTTTCTCTGATCATGCAGCTTTACGACATCTCTTGAAAAAGAAAGAGTCCAAACCAAGGTTATTAAGATGGATCCTGTTACTCCAGGAATTTGACATAGAGATTCGTGACAAGAAAGGAGCTGAAAACTATGTGGCCGACCACCTGAGTAGGCTTACTTATGACTATGAATTACTTCCTATCACTGAATTATTTCCTAATGAGCATTTATATGCTTTGCATGGTAGTTTGCCTTGGTATGCTGATATAGTAAATTATTTGATTACAAGGGAATTGCCTAAAGTACTTTCTAGATCTCAGAAGGACAAAATTAAAAGTGATGCCAAATACTATTTATGGGATGACCCGTATTTGTTTAAGATATGTTCAGATAATATTATTCGTAGGTGTGTACCGGGCACTGACACTCACTCTATTCTAACTTTTTGTCATACCTATGAATGTGGAGGTCATTTTGGTCCTAGAAGAACTGCTCATAAAGTGCTCGAATGTGGGTTCTATTGGCCTAGTTTAAACAAGGATGCATATTTGTTCTGTAAGCAATGTAATGAATGCCAAAGAATTGGGAAAATAACTAAGAAGCATGAGATGCCCTTCCAGTCTATCCTGGTAACTGAAATTTTTGATGTATGGGGGATTGATTTCATGGGTCCTTTCCCTTCTTCCCAAGGTAACAACTATATTTTGCTAGCAGTGGATTATGTGTCTAAGTGGGTGGAAGCTAAAGCCTCCAGAACTAATGATGCTAAAGTTGTTGTCTCTTTTGTCAAGGATAATATTTTTAACAGGTTTGGTTTTCCTAAAGCAATCATTAGTGACAGAGGTACGCATTTTTGTAACAAAATAGTTGGGGCTTTATTTGCAAAATATCATATAACCCACAGAGTTTCTACTGCATATCATCCCCAAACTAATGGTCAAGCAGAGGTTTCTAATAGGGAAATTAAATCAATCTTAGAAAAAGTGGTTAACCCTAATAGAAAAGATTGGAGTGTGCGGTTGGGGGATGCATTATGGGCATATAGAATAGCATATAAGACACCTATTGGAATGTCTTCATATCGATTGGTGTTCGGGAAAGCATGTCATCTTCCTGTAGAACTTGAACATAGAGATTATTGGGCTATCAAGAAAACTCATTTGAATTTTCCTGATGCTTTAGTCAATAGAAAATTACAAATTTAGGAATTGGAAGAATTACGGAATGACGCTTACCAAAATGCTTTAATTTGTAAAGAGAAAGCACGCAGTTATCATGATAAACATATTGTCCGAAAGAGTTTTAATCGGGGTGATAAGGTTTTATTGTACAATTCTAGATTGAAACTCTTTCCAGGCAAGTTGATGAGTAGATGGATAGGACCTTTTCTCGTTGTTAATGTTTTTGATCATGGAGCTGTAGAAATTCAAAGTCTTGATACAGGGAAAGTTTTTAAAGTCAATGGCCATCGCCTGAAGCTTTATTATGAAGAATTTGTCAACCACGAGGTGGAGGCCGTTTAGTTTCTTCAACCATCTTATCTCGAAGTCTGAGCATGAACTGTGTCGAGCCAACGACTTTAAACAAATGCGCTTTTTGGGAGGCAACCCAAATGAATATCCTTCTATTTTCTTTTATATTTTGTTTCTATCATTTAGTTGTTATTTTATTTTGTTTACAGGTATAGGGAAGGTCTAACATTGGTCCAAAGTCCAATTATTGTGAAATCAACAGAAAATATCAGATGGCAGAAACTACTGAGAGTGGACGCGTCATTCCCCTCTCACGCGTCCAAGTGGACGCGCCAATTACTTCACGCGGCCACTTCTGTGAAGAAGTGGACGCGTCGCCTCATCATCGCGCTTCCAAGTGGACGCTTCACACTACACGCGGCTACTTTCCAGAAAAGAAAAAAAAAACGCAATTTCCAGATATAATCCTACGAAGCTATGTCGTTTAAGTAAGTTACATTTTTTTAATACTCCTTTTTCTTCTTTAATTTCTTCTTTTTTTCTTCTTCTGGTCGCGCCTCTCTTTTCCGTTGCTGTGCTTCTTCCGCGTTCGTTCTTCTGCCTCAACCGTCCACTTTCCATCATCATTGTGCACGTCTCCTTCACTCCCAAGATTAAGCCCGAGATTCCATTCACGGTTTGCTGTATTTGTAGCCTTCTTGGTGAGCTTTCTGGTGCAAAATTCGCAGCTTTCACAGGGAAGATTCTCTGAACTTTCAATCAGTTGTTTTTACGAGAGAATTGCTGACTTTTGTGTGGGCTTTGTTTCTTTGTCATTACATTATTGGAATTTTTGGTTACATCATGCCTAGAACTAAGAATCTTGGTGTTAAACGTGGGAGAACTTCTAGAGCTGTTTATGATCAATCTCGGTTTACTAGTTTGGAAAATTCTGAGTGGTATGATTCCCACAAGGATCGTACATTGTTAATTGAGCATCCCTTGTCTCCTGATGCTGAATCTGTTTTTAATATTCGAGATACTTTCCGCACTTTGGGGGGGGGAAGGCATTCTTGATTTGGGTCAGGAATATTACCCTCAAATTATCTGTGAATTCTATGCTAATATAGATAATAAACATAGTGAAGATAACAATAGGATCATCTCTTTCGTACGGGGTCATTTAGTTGATATTACATGTGCTTCTTTGTCTAATTTTCTGAATTCTCCTAACGAAGGCCTTTTACCTGAGTTTCATTGGCAGTAAGTTACTGCTGATCCGACATATAATTTTGAGGATGCATGCTCTGTTTTTGGTTTATACTAGAGAAAAACTGGAAGAGTGCGTGAAAAGTATAAGCTTATGGCTAAAGATCTTCAGGCTTTTCCACGCCTCATTGTGCATATTTTTGGTCATAATGTTATACCTAAGTCATCATCTCATAATGAAATGCGCTATTCAGATCTTTACTTTCTTTATCGTTTAACTAATGGCTTAGGTGATACATTGTCTGGTATTCCGTTAGCTCGGTTGATTATTGCTAATATACGAGAAGTGGTCAAACAAAAATCTCACAAGAAACCTTTTCCATATGTTTTGTTACTTTCTCGTTATTTTGAGCATCTCAGGATACCTATGACGGACACGGTTCGTCGGGAACGTATCTCCTCTTCTCGGGTTGTTTCCTTGGACCTCTTACGGTCGTTTGGTTATGAGTATCACCGGGGCGAGTGGATGCACCCTCGGGTTTGTCAAACAGAGCGGGAGCAAGGCCGTCTTCCACCAAAGAGTTCTAGTTTTAAGAGGCCGGTTTCTGAGCCGTCTTCGGCAGAGGATTCTGATGATGATGAAGAGATAGAGCCAGGGATTCCGGAGGTGCCTACATCTTTTGCTGGACCGTCTATTTCTCGTGAGGATTTGATTCTTGATCAATTAAATCAGCTGCATATGAATCAGTCAAAAATTCTCGAGAATCAAGCGCGTCAAGAAGCACAATTGACTGCCATTGAGGGACGACTTGTGTCTATTGAGGAACAAGTTTCTGCGCTTCGAGCTTCCCTTCCTAGACCTCCCCTCGGGTGACTTCTTTCTTTTTCTCTCTTTGTTTATTTTTCTTCTCTTATTTGTGTTGTGACATTGAGGACAATGTCTCGTTCCAGTGTGGGGAGTGTCTTGTTTTTAATGTTTGTGTTTTTCTGTTTTCGTTTATTGTTATTATTGTTTATTGTCGTTTATGTGAAAAAAAAAAGTTTTGTTTTTAGGCATCTTTGTGTGTTTGTTATGCCTATGAGGAAAATTATACAAGTCTATGTTAATTGATAGAATTTCGATATTATTTGTGCTTTAAATTCTCTATTTATTATGAGGAATCTTGACACTTTACGATTTGTTTTTGGTAAAAATTCAAAGTTGTTATTTATGGATGATTTGTTGTAGTTAATTTGAATTAACATGGCTTATTTTTAGTAAAAATCTTGATTTTTGAAATCACTTTTGACAAGTTTGAATGAGATTGAGTTTACTTTTGACTTAGATACATTTATGGTCAATTTAGACACTCTAGAACTTGTTTTCTCACACTCTTGAGGCGAAATATGATTGAATTTGGTTGACTTGGGGATGACATAAGGCCTTCTTTGGACGTTTGAGCCTTTCTTGAGCCACCCTTTCTATATTATACCCCTCGATCCTATTTTGAGCTTTAATGTTGTGATGGATGAATCCATTATTATCTTTTTTTGTAAGCCTTTGAGAATAATGTTTAAGACCTTTATATGTCATAATTGTCAAGAGATTTCTTTGAAATATCTTTAGATTGACATTTGTGAAGTCATTGTTATGTTAAAAAGGTGTTGAAAAGGTTTTGCAAAGTGTGTTGAGGGTTGATGGAACGTATCTTGGAATTTTAAAGAGAAAATGAGTTTGTCTTCTCTACTAAAGAAAAGAGAGAAAAAGTCCAAAAGAAGTCTAAAAGAGGGTTGATGGATGCGCAAGGCAAGGAAGTGGACGCGTCCATCAGATTTCACGCGTCCACTCTCAGAAGATTGACAGTCAAGTGGACGCGTCTCATCTACTCAGGCGTCCACTTTGAAGACTCGGGCATCCACTTTCCGAATTCAAAGTTTTAAGCTTGTTTTAAGTAGTTTCTAATTAGGACTCTTGTATAAACCACCATAGGACCTTTTTCTAACTATATATAGGCCTTAATAGCTTAGTTTAGGGTGTGAAGCACTTTAGATTCTTTCTTCCCGAGCATTGTAGGAGATCAAGGGTGGGAGCTTCTCGGGAAATCGGATTTCCGACTAATGAGTTTCTCTCTTTCCCTTAATCTTTTTATGATGTTTTCCTTTATGTTTTGTGAGTAAAGGTTTTTAGTTGGCAATGATATGTATTAGGTTTACTTTATTCGGGAATATGAGATTTACGTTTTGTAATTAAAAAACCGATCTTTTCAAGGAATCATTACTTTTATTTGAGTATTTGAACAATTCTTGGTTTTATTCTATCAATTGTGTTATTTCAATTATTATTGGCCATCTTAATTGTTTTGCATAATTGATTAACTAGGGTTATGCAGAATCGGTTTTCGGTAACCAAAAGTAGTAACTATGGATTAATTTAAATCTGCATTTGATTAATTGATAGAGAATTGTTTGAAACAAATTGCATGACTTTAATCGGCCATTAACTTTATGTAATTTGTGTTGACGTTGTCCTCGAGCTGAATAACTTAATTGACTATTTTATGCTAGCGATTCGGTAATGTAGTTTAATTAGGTTAAAGTTAATTTGCCGTGCTTCTCGGAAATTAACCTAACTATACAGGAATAGGAATTTGCTGCGCTACTGCAGAATTCTAAGTCACTACTCAAATAGGTTATTATCAATGATTAATCCCAAATAAGTAAAACTGAAATACAAAGTCCTTGCTAACGTTTTTCTTTTCTTTGATTCTTAATTAATTTGTGAGTAAATTTATTTAAAGTTTATTCTTTTAAAATAAAAATCAAATCTTTCCCCCCTAATCTTGATTAGTTTACTTGTTCTAAAATTTTACAAATCCCTGTGGGTTCGACCCTTACGTGCCCTAACTGCATAAGTTGGTTGAGTTTGATATTAATTTGATAGCACAACGACACGCTCGTCAGAGAGTAGCCTTAAATGTACTAAAACACATAGTAAACTTACATTATCATCAAATCACAATACTAATGTTTTTAATTCTGGGTTTCATAACATAAAAGATTTAGCCACAATAATTAAATAAGAATGTTTTTTGTCAAATTGTTAAGATATTCAATTGATTTTATGGAAATTTGTTTTTTACAGAAAGGGGTACAATTATAAAAGGATTGAAAAATTTAACACAAAATTACCTAACATCTTAAAAAAGTTATAATGCATGCATGATTTATTCAACAAAATAACAAGTTATTAAAAACAATGTTTTTAAAGGTGTGGATCAAGAATCAAATTAGATTAATCACTTGACTCTTTACTCAAACCACCCCCTTACACTTGGGAATTACATTGTCATCAATGTAAAAACACACAAAGTTTTAAAAACAACAACATTATTCCACAGCTTTTAATAAAAAAAAAATAACACACATTTGTTTAAAAAGAAAAACTTACAACATTAACTCTAAATCTAGTGAATCTTTTTTTCGCTTGTTACGGGAAATTGACCAGTTAATTGGAGGTACTTCTGGATCTGTCTTTGGTACAAAAGTTACTAATTCATCCAATAGCTCTTTGGTTGTGGGTGCAGATATAATTATTCTTCGTGCTACTGGAGATAGAAGCTTATGTGTAATAGTTATGTCAAGAAATGCTAACAAACCATCAAAGTAGTGATCAACATGTAAAAGACCAATTGGTTTAGTGTGTAGTTTCATGTTAAACCAGAATGTTAAATTGAACAAGCATTCTAATACCTCATATCCTCCTGGTATGACTATGAAAGCATCACAGTTATGCAACATGAGTGTCATGCGTTCATAAAATGATTTTGTTTGTACCTCATGTCCAATTATTTTGCCATATATTTGTTTCAGAATAGTGGGAATTACACCTACCGCGAGAACTTTGTTTGGCTGATTTGTTTCAATCTGAACAAGTGTTTGGTATGACTGGTGTGCTTGAGCAACCTCTCCAATTAATCCAGCATTTCCTCCTCCATATACTAGACCGATCTTTCGATGAGCTAGTACTCTTCCCAATTGGATAGCAGTAGTTAGATGCGAAACAGTAGCACCCACGGTTGTTCCTCCAAACACTGCAATGTTTGTTAGACTTCTGATTGATGAACCTTCCATAGTAATGACTTCAAAAGTGATTCTGTTACAATATAACCTTGATTACACCCCTATCTCGAATACAACAATTAATGAAAAAGATACTCTTAATACACTCACAATATTCTATGATTCAAGGCTCACTCTAACCCTTAGAGTTTTAAACTCAATGCAACCTTGAACAAAACAACCAAAATAAGTAGATGAAGAGTTTGATAT
Organism: Apocynum venetum; assembly: GCA_019593545.1. NCBI lineage: Eukaryota > Viridiplantae > Streptophyta > Magnoliopsida > Gentianales > Apocynaceae > Apocynum > Apocynum venetum. The sequence continues at coordinate 103,315 of SRSM01000686.1, read as the reverse complement.
AGATATCACCTTAATGTGAAGATATATCAATATAAAGCATAAATACCTCTTTGAGTAATATTTTCCTCGAAGTTGCTCAAGAACTCCAATGATTTAGTATCAATCCCAACTTGATGAATTTCTCAATGTGAATGTTATATTTTTGTTTGAAAATGATCTCAAGTTGTTCTATCAAGTGCGAGAATCAAATTTTTGCTCAAAAAGTCGTGTTCCCAAGTTTTTTAAACAATTGGGTATTTATAAGTATGCACCAACGGTCATAAAAATGGCTGTTTGAATCCCACTAAGGAGACGTGCGGTCGACCGCATATTAGAAAGGTTGTCCGCACCATCATCCGTAGGTGTTCCAGAGAGCTCTGGACATTCAGCGGATGATACTCTGAGAGGTCCGGTCGACCGCACCATCATCCGCAAGTGTTCCAAAGAGCTCTGGACATTCAGCGGACGATACACTGAGAGGTCTGGTCGACCCCATGATCTGAGGTCGACCACACTTCAGTTAGGTCGACCGCACATGCATTGAAACTGTGCAAAACAAGATTCCAAACAACTCCAAGAGTTTGTGGAATACATTTTGCGAAATTTAAAGTATGTGCATGTAATTTGAAAATCATTTCAAATACCCAACTCATATTTTATCTAAATGAAATGTATTTTGAAAAAACATTTCACTATAATTGAGCAACCTATAGAATTTATTACTCATAGAGGTAGATCTAGAGATATCTAAGGATGTATAAAATAATACTACACCTCTAGATCCTATCTAATCCAAAAACCGTTTATCTTCAACGCTAGATAACATCCGATCTTTCTTGAAGACTTGAAACTTTGATCTTGCAAAGATTAGACATAAGAATCCTAAAAGACCAACACTTATAAAATTAAGACATTAGTCCTCATCAATGTTTGTCAATAATCAAAATTAAGATATTAAAAGCTTAAGGCTTTCATTGGGAAAATGAGAGATTGTTAGCAATAATAACAGGTAAAGTATTACCTTCACTCAAATATGCATATTTGAAATAAGAAAGTAAAATTTTAAGCTCAAGTGACGGGGGACAAACAACAGATGGTAAGATTTTATTATGTGAGATAGGTAATGCAATTTTAGAATTACTAACAAGATATGCAAATAAATCCTTGACAGCTTGTTTAAGTTCATTATCACATTCCACAGATAAAGTGTTAATAATATTTTCATCTATGCTTAGGTTCATAATGGATTGCATCATTTCAGTGTATTTCAAATCAAATATATCTTCAATAAGTGAATCTATAATATCCACAACATAAACTGTAGAACATTTATCAAAAGGTATTCTTGGCATCAAATATATTAAAAGAAATTTTATCACCATCAAATTTCATTGATAAAGTACATTCATTTACATCAATCTTAGTTCTAGCAGTTTTCAGAAATGGTCTACCTAACATAATAGGTGACTGTGATGGACAAGTATTTTGGCTATCCTTAGTTTTTAAAATGTAGAAATCTGCAGGGAATACTAAATCATTTACTTTAACCAGTACATCTTCTATTACTCCTAGATAAGCCACGAACTTATCAGCTAACTGAATAACAATTTTAGTAGGCTTCATTGGTTCCAAATTTAAAGAGTTATAGGTTATATAAAGTCATAACATTAATAGAGACTCCTAAATCTAGCATACAATCTGAGACTACCTTATCACCAATTGTACAAGGGATAGTGAATATACCTGAATCTTTTTGTTTTGGAGGAAGTTTCTGTTAGAGAACATTAGACACACATTCCCCCACACCGATTCTCTCGTTACCTTTAAGCTTCTTATTATTGGTACAAAGTTCTTTTAGGAACTTAGCATAATGACGAATCTGTCTTATTGCATCCAAAAGAGGAATGTTGACTTCAACTTTCTTGAAGATTTCAAGAACATCTTTTTCTTCCTCATCTTTATTGTTCTTAGTTAACCTATTAGGGAAAAGAGGACTTACCTTAGGAATAGAAGAAGAAGATTATCCTATTTGAAGGACTTTGTTGGAAGGTGTTGGGCTTGAAATAGGTGTTTTCTCTGTGTCTTTATTCTCCTCTAGTCTTTTGGATTCTTCCAACACTTTACCACTTCTCAATGTTACGACACTAGCATTTTATCTTGGATTGAGTGGTTGTGATGGAAGTGTATTGAAAATCAGTGTTTTCAATTGACCTAACTCAAAAGCCATTTGTCCTACCTAATTCTCCAAATTGTGAATGTTGGACTTTGTATCCTTTTGGAAGGACATGGTATTTCTCTGAAAAGATATAGAACTTGAAGTTAGAGATTTCACCATATCTTCTAAAGAAATACTCGGTTGTTGGTTCTAAGGAGGTTGAGGAGGATTTTGGCGTTGATTAGGAACAAAACCTGGTGGGTTCATTGGTGGCCTAACCCCTTGGTTACTTCATCTAAAGTTATGATGGTCTCTCCACCCTTCATTGTATGTGTTGGAGAATGGATTGTGTCTTCTCTGAAGTTGCTTTTGAAAATTACCCATGGCATTAACTTGTTCCTCTTGAAAGAAAGTAGGACAAGAATATATAAGGTGGTTATTGCCTAAACAAATCCCATATACTTTTACCAGTGCATTGATTCTTTTCTCAACTAATTGACCAACTACCTTGGTAAGATGATCTAATCTTTGCTCAATTTGTGTAGATGATGATGATGTACCTACTTCATTTACCTTTCTTACAGTATCATTCCTGGTATTAAAAGATTGTGAATTAGCAGTGTTAGCAATTAATTCAGGTCCAGCTTGTGGGGTTTTATTTAAAAGAGCACCACTACTAGTGTCATCAATTGTCATTCTGTCAAAAAAAAATCAAACCCTCACAAAAATATTGAATTAATAATTGTTCAGGTATTTGATGATGAGGACATCTAGCACATAATCTTTTAAATATTTCCCAATATTATGCAATGTTTCACCAGTTTGTTATCTTATGCCACTTATATCTTTTCTAACTATTGCAGTTTTAGATGCAGGATAATATTTAGCTAGAAAACTCTTTGCATTCCAGTCCAATCTTGAATAGACCGAAGGAAAATCATATAACCAATCTTTTGCACTATTTTGTAAGCTAAAAAGAAAATAACGCAATTTAATCACTTCATCTCTTATACCTTCTTGTTTCAAATTAGTGCAATTAACATTAAATTCCTTAATGTGCCTAAGTGGATCTTCTCTAAGTAATCCATTAAAAGTTGGCAAACATTGTATAAAATCAGTATGCATTTTAAAATTAGCATCAACTTGTGGAAAAAATAATGCATAAAGGTTGTTCATCAAGAGTAGAAGTAGTAACTTCTTTTAGAAATCTTTGATTCAAAGTCATATTAAAAAGATGAGTAGGAAGAATATCACTAGAAATAAGTTTGGTATTCAGTTGATTTTCTACTTTGCCTTCTTCAAGATCCGTAGCTTGTTCTCTGATCTCAATTGATGTTTTACTTTTTTGTTCTTCCCCAATGATCTTAACACTTCTTAAGTACATACAATAATGAACTTGTTGTTTGGCATCACCAAAGGAATAAAATTTGTAACAAATAAAAAGATTAACAATTTTAATAGAAGAAATTAAAACATATCCCAGCAACGATGCAAAAATTTGACGAAATCTATCATATGGCTCTCAAATGTAGATAGGGAAAGTATGGATCGAACCCACAGAGATTTGTCAACTCTTAAATTAAAACAGTTAATCAGAAAATGTTTTGGAGTTTTTGGTATTTTGAGAGCAAGAAAATAACAATAATTAAAATAAATATTTTTTGGGTATTTGGATTGTAAATAGAATTAAAAAAGAATTTGGAATACAAATGAGATAAAAGGCGTTAACAATGAACTAGTATCAAGTTATATTTTTCATGGGATTAATCATAAATAAAGACATTATTAAGTAATTGGTTTTAGAATCTCAATTAGCCCAGACAGATTCATATCCTTACAAGTTAGATTAATCTCGATCAGCTCAAACAGATTAATCTTTAATTTAATTAAACACTACTATTAACTAGCGTGCATAGAATTCTCAATCAAATTGTATTAAGTAAATAAGGCATCACCAGCATTAATTTAAAATAACAATCAACTAATTTAATTAAGCCAAGAGCTGAAATTAAATTAAACTAGTAGATGCTACTTCAACCATTAATACAACATTAATAATCCTAGCTATATAATCATATTTATTAACTAGATTGTCAATCCAATTAATTCACACAATTATATTCATTAAAACATGAATTATATAAATACTCAATTAATATATATAAGTATATTAAACAAATACACAAATATATATATATATATATATATATTTATAAAGAAAGATTGGATTTATATTAACTAAATAAATTAGACTTTTTAACTGGTCATTTAAATAAATTAAACTAAAAGTATGGAGACTTGCCCTTCCATAAAAAGAAATTAAAAACATAAAGTAATTTAAACTAGTTAGGAGGCTCGGCCTTCCATAATTAAGAAAATAAAAGACATAAAAGTAAGTTAAACTAATTAGGTGACTCGACCATTCATTTGTGATATTTAAAGTGCATAAAGTAAAAATAATACAGACTAGGCGGGTAAACCGACCATAAGTCCAGTTAAATAAATCGAAATAGAAATGAAGTACAAAGAAAATTATCTCAAAATCCCATTTATTAATAACTTTAAAATTGTGGAAAATATACTAAGATGAAGAAAATAGTTATAATAGAGTTGGAGACTTAAATATTTTCTACTAAAGAATGACAATTAATGTACCTATTGTCGAACAATAGGAAATGGAGTTCTTCCCATGAGAGGGGGAAACAACGAGTAGGTCCAGTTGGCAGAATTTTGTGAAGCCATCTCCTGCATAAAGTGAAAATTCATCAAATATTATTTTTGACAAACCATATCATATTTATGTTTCAAATGAATTCAAATGATGGCTTTCCAAATATATATATCTAAAAACCTTGACTTCTTGCAACTTCCAGTATTAACATATAGTTTGCCACTGTTGGGGATTAATTCTATCATCATGGCATGGTGGGATGTCCTCATCATCTATGAAGGGCTTAAAATATTTCTTCTTCAACCTGGATTTAAAGTCCTTCCAAATTGAAGCAATAATTTTGAAGGTAACTTTTCTAGACATATCAGAATCAGGTAAGTTTGTGTTTTCCTGCAATGCCATTTATTTACCACCCACCACTTGGATATGTTATGTACATGTCTATGATAGAATCACACTAAGTAATGTGACTTTCGAAAAATCTAGAGACATGAAAATATGACAAAGTAATATCCTTCAACAACTACTTTTTCAAGCAAAAAAAAAATCCACCCAAGCAGTTAGACAATTCTCAAACAGAAACAAAAAGTATTTCAATCAAACAAGTCACCAAACAAGACCAAAATATCGTGCCACAGTGCATCCTAAATTTCAACAGGAACATCATCCCATCTTGTGTATGTAATTGGCAACTTGTTCCCCATTCGTCCCAACGCACCTAAAGTTGTGGCAAAGCTGTTATATTCCTCGCCAACAATTGTGCCTTCTGCTGTTAAAGTCACATGTATGTGATTGCCCATTCCCCATTTGGATGGAAACTTTGCAAATCCACAGCTGTTTCTTCCAGTTGAACAAGACGCCTCAGCTGCATTAAAATTGAGACAACACAAATTATAGACAGAATCAGTTTCAATCCATATTAAAATTGATTGTCTACAAGTCTGATTCTTTTCAAATATTAATGCATTTCATCAACTAAAAACCCCATTTCTGTAGTGAGATTCAATATGTTGGATATTTTTATTGTTCCAGCGTAAAGAGCAAACCAGATTATGTAGTTGGGGTATTCTCAATAGGCTTCATGTGCCCATCTGAAACAACTTTCTTAGCTTGTTGGTTTGCAAATCTTGACTGGGGTGCTGTTTGAAAATATTGTGAATTGGCCCCATTTGAAGAATCTTTGGTAGCTATAAGTTCCTTTATGGAACGACCAACTTTGGCAATAGATCCCTTGCAAGGTGCAGTTCCACTCCTTCCTCCAGATGATTGAGTTATGTTTCCCTACAATAGTTGAGATTGTGTCATCGGAATAGGATCTTCTTGATGAACTGCAGCTTTTGGGGCCATAACTTGTAAAATAATCAATGGTATTAATCAATACCTAATATAAAAATTATTAAACTTAATATTAAAAGATAATTTTCATGCTAAAAAAATAGTGCAATCAATGAACAACTTATTTACACCTTTGGGCAATCCACAATGTGTTCTTCTTTAATTAATTGAACTTCATCAGAGGAATGCTTATCAAATGCTTCAGCATTGATAGAAGAGACATTTCTGTTGTTTTCAACTTTGACCAAACTTAAACTAAGACGAAATTCATTTAAATTGTCCATCATAAACAAATCACGTGTCATCTGTATGTTAAAACAGTGAATCCCATGAATTTAACTGTAATATAACTTTTCAAAAATAAACAGAAAAGTAAAAATTAAAGATAAAGGAAGAGCTCACAAAATAGAGATAACCACTTTCTTCCATACTAAATCTGTCAGGGGCATTTTGGATGAACAATTTAACATAATATAGTGCAAAAACTCCACATTCCACACTTCCCAACTATTATGGAACCTGGAAAATAATGATTGACTTATTGTTTAAAAAAATCAGCACATATATGTTCCATATCTAAAGGCTAAAAGACAACAAATATAAAGTCAACCACTTCCCTTGGGAATTAAAAATGGAACTTGAAGAAGCGATGAACAAGCAACAGACCTTTTTGTTGCTTCCAATAATTCATAAATGAACCTTTTCAAATGTGAATAAATGAATGTCAATGAAAAACTATGATTCAATTTACTTAAGCACATATTTGAGTACCTAATCACAACTTTATTTAGAAAAATAATTGACAATATGCCTAATGAAGGAAAAAGACTGAAGTTAAAGCTTGTGTATCTACTTACTTTCTGATTATAGGTTCAATGTGCGCATGACAAGTTTCTTGAAGAGAGTCAAGCAAATCATACACTTGGAATCAGTTTGCGTGTCATCATCAAAAGCACATAATATTAAAAGACTCCAGTGCAACCTAACCATTTTCAGAATAAACACATAAATAGGTAGTTAGTACTTAAACTGCATTAAATCAAAACTGGTAGTTATTTACTCAAATGTAAACTGTAGTAAATGAAAATAGATAGTTAGTTACTCATAATGCACCATATAACAATTGGAAATATGATATAATGTTTGCTAAAAAAATCATTATTGCATAAGAGAAGCTGTTTTAGTGGACATGAATAAACGTTTTAATCGAGGCTTAAGAGAAAAATACCTAACATGTTTGAATGCTACCTTCCTACATTCCTTAGTGTACCTAGGAAGTTTGCACACCTCACAACAAGTAAGCCCTTTCTTTACCCCCTATACAACATGCAACAAGTAAGCCCTTTCCAAGGATATCCATTATCTTGCTTGCATCATAATATTTTTTAGGTATTTTTGCACTAATTTTACCAAATGCCTCATTCAAAAGTTCCAGCTACATGTCAAATGAAATATTTGACCACCCATACAAAGCCTTTGCGTGCAATAATCTTATTAGGAATGACAAGGAAGAGAACTTTGTGCAACCTAGATACAATTCAACATTTTCCTCTTCAAAAAACCTATGCATTTTTTTAATGTCATCCGGTACTTCTCTTTCATTACATGCATCATTTATGCCGGTAGCATCTCGAACCATACATTCCATATCATCTAAACTTGCATTAAATTCAGAAGGAGGACTTTCTACTTGGGGTTCTGCTCTAGGCTGAAACTTTTCACCATGACAGTGCCAATTCTTATACCAATGCAAAAACCCCCACATATTACAATGTTGTCTTATTTCTACTTGTTCCTTATAGAAACAATTCTGACACTTAGAACAAGGGCAAGGTATTTTTGCACCTCAGGTTTATCAGTAGAAGCCCACTCAAGAAACCCTCTTAATCCATCATCAAATTCTTTGCAAAAAAAATCAAATAGGTCGATCTAAGACCTATCAATGCTCATAGTTAATTCACTGTTAAAACGAAATTTAGTTAGTTTCTCATATAAGTATAGAAACTAGTTCACACAATCAATTTTTTTATAAATAAGTAGTATATGTAAATAGCAAATAGGAAATTACAAATCCAGTTTCATAACAAACAGAATAAGAAATTAATGACCAAACATAAATTGAAACCAACATATTCAATCAGTTGAATTCACAAAAATCCCCTTAATATCTCAGAGCCATTCAATCGCAATGTACTTACACAACAATCTCCTTAATATTTTAGAGCCATTCAAACACGCAAAATTTTTATTTATATTTTGCAAAAAAAAACACAGTATAAACATCCATAAACACCATAGACTATCCAACACTTAATCTAACCATTAAACAAAAAAACACAAAAGTGCACCTGATACCTTTCAAGGCATACAGTGGTCACGCAGCCAAAAAGAGAAAAAGAGAAGACAACTTGCAGCTATGTTAATATTTAAGTTGGTACGTTGAGGGAGTCAAAGGCCCTACTATAGTGGCGTTGCAAATCCTATCATACAACAAAAGAAAGCATTACACTATTAAGCCAAACCATTGACAGTCAAATTATAACAAGAAAGACTAAAGATACACTAACTCCTACCTATAGAGTTTCAGATGAAAATAATTGGATTCAATTATTCATACATGCCACTACATTGCATATCCACTCAAATAAACAATAAGCCAGCATAAATGAAACCAAAGACTAAATGAACTACATCTAGGAAATATGTTCTAGCAGGCACATCAAAACTCAAAAGTAGGTTAGCTCCTACATTCTTTTATTATAAGGTTCCAAGAGGCCACTTGTATGCACTATATAATGAGACCAACAAGTTTGAAATGACAATTAAATGTACAGTTCAACTAAAGATGCCCTTTGCTAGATAAGTGAATAGATGTCAAATATTGAATTATATCATCTAAGAAAGCAGAATAGTTATACATATGCACATGTGACATAATCACTAATCAGCAAGTGCAAAGTAACTCAATTGTTCAAGAAATGGATCTTTTAACAAAATTAACCAATCTCAATTTTATGCCGGATGCAGATAGTAACATGACTAAGCATACACATTACATATCATTCAAGAATTTACATCTGGCATGGTATACAAAATAATGTTACTGATTCGATTAACTAACAACCTAACATATTATGGGCCAAAGGGGTCCCGTTTCACTACTGGTATCTTCAGTGGTCTGTAACGGCTCGAAAGGATTTCCAAAGCACTCTGATCAAATTCTCTTCCCATAAGACATGATCACAGAAAACGGAATAAAAAGCACCATATGTTAATTGAATATTAAAATTTCCTTCTTATGAATGTTCAATTCTAACCTTTCAAAATGCAAACTCCTAAAATTCAAAGGAAAGAATGCAAAGACGGAATCTCTTAAAAAATTCCATTCACATTATAATGTTTAATATTGAAGAGCAAATGATTAGGGCCATGAGCTCATTTAGAATTGCAACTTACAATTAGCAAAGAGTATGGAATGAAAATTTGAAAGAAATACTCCCCGGAAATATTGAAATTATCCGGACATAATTTCTTTACTAAATTTTACAAAAAGACTTGAAAAACTATTCTAAAAATTCTAGAAATTAGATTAATATGAAGATAATAATAAAAGAAAGAAATGGAGAAGATTGGAGCTAAATTGGTGTCTCAAATGAGAAAGAAAGCTAGCATATTTATAGGAAAATTTCTAGGGGTAAAATGGTCATTTTGACTTCCGGGTACTGTAGCGGGTTGACTTGTTGACTTTGACTAGCCGACGACATTGTTCATGACGTAAGCAGTGATATCATCATCGACGACGGTATTGTTTATTGGAGTTACTGTTCATCTTAATTTTCATTTCTTCATCTTCATTTCTTCTTCTTCTTTTTATCTCCAAAATGTATTAAAATACACTGAAAAACTTATAAACAAAGAAATGGAAAGGAAATGTGAAATATATTCATTAAATAACACAATTCACCGATTTTTAAACAAAATATAGTCATTAAGTAACATAAAAAATTTCAATACAACTTTCACAATTAACTCCTTTTATTTGAAAAGCAATTGTGCTCGTGTGCTTGAATATCATTTACAAGTTTAACTTTAATATTCAAAGTTAACAAAATGTGACTGTGGAAAACATGAAATACTTAATAAAATTTTTTTTTTAAACATGATATTAGTATAATGAAAAGATAACAACAAAGTCATTATGTAAATAAAAATACATTCTGAGTTTCTCAATATAACTTATAAACTTGTAAAGTCACATACTCTTCACTAATGATGAAATTTTTTGTTGATTTGAGTCAAATAGGACTTTTATGCTTGTAATGTTAAGCTCAGGATTTGGCTACAAATAAAGGATAGGAATATACAAAATATTTCAACAGTGTAAATTAAGAATGAATTACACCTCTTTGAAGAAAACCTTACCAATAATATCTCTTCATTTCTTTCTCTTCTTTTTTTTCTTTTTTTCACACTCTTTTTTTGAAGAGATCATATCTATGAACTTTTTACCTTTCGGTTATTTTTTACAATATCTCGTAATCCTTTATTAGCAGTGCTTATAACTTTTCAATACAGATTAACACATGATTAATACATTCTCAATAAAGTATATGGATAGAAAAGTAATAAACGAAGCAATTTATGAAAGAAATTAAATGGTAATGAAACCATTCATGCATGTTCGCTCAAAGTAGGATCGAGGGAAATATATAAGTATGGTTCTTTCAGAAAGGCTTAAACTATCAAAGAAGGCCTTATGTCATCCCCAAATCAACCAAGATCTTAATTAAATTTCGTCTCAAGCATGTGAAAGAACAAGTTCTAGCGTGTAGAGAGTGACCTTAAATGTACTAAAACACACAGTAAACTTACATTATCCTTACATTATCATTAAATCACAATACTAAGGTTTTTAACTTTGGATTTCATAACAAAAAGGATTTAGCCACATTAGTTAAATAAGAATATTTTTGTCAAATTACAAATATATTCAATTGATTTATTCGAAAAAATTTTACAAAAATGGGTATGATTATAAAAGGATTGAAAAATTTAACACAAAATTATCTAACATCTTAAAAATTTATAATACATGCTTGATTTATTCAACAAAACAAAAAATTATTAAAAACAATATTTTTAAAGGTATGGATCAAGAATCAAATGAGTTTAGTCACTTGATTCTTTACTCAAACCACCACCCCACATTTGGGGATTACATTGTCCTCAATGTAAAAACACGCAAAGTTTGAAAAACAACTACATTATTCCACAGCTTTTTAATAAAAAGAAAATAACAAACATTTATTTAAAAAGAAAAACTTACAACTTTAACTCTAAATCCACTAAATCTCTTTTTCTCTTGTTACCTGAAATTGACCAGTTAATTGGAGGTACATCTGGATCTGTCTCTGGTACAAAAGCTACTAATTCATCCAATAGCTCCTTAGTTGTGGGTGCAGATACAATTATTCTTCGTGCTACTGGAGATAGAAGCTTATGTGTAACAACTATGTCAAGATATGCTAATAAACCATCAAAGTAGTGATCAACATTTAAAAGACCAATTGGTTTAGTGTGCAGTTTCATGTTAAACCAGAATGTTAAATTGAACAAGCATTCTAATCCTTCATATTCTCCTAGGATTATTATGAAAGCATCACAGTTATGCAACATGAGTGTCATGCGTTCATAAAATGATTTTGTTTGTACCTCATGTCCAATTGTTCTGCCATATACTTTTTTCAGAGGAGTAGAAATGACACCTACCGCGAGAACTTTGTTTGGTTGATTTGTTTCAATCTCAACAAGTGTTTGGTATGGCTGGTGTGCTTGAGCAACCTCTCCAATTAATCCAGCATTTCCTCCTCCGTATACTAGATCGATCTTTCGATGAGCTAGTACTCTTCCCAATTGGATAGCAACAGTTAGATGCGAAACAATAGTACCCACGGTCGTTCCTCCAAACACTGTGATGTTTGTTAGACTTCTTATTGATGGACCTTCCATAGTAATGGCTTCAAAAGTAATTCAATTACACATTAAAAAGAAAATAAGCAAATAAAAGAAATCAAGGAAGAAACAAATAAAAAGAAGTAGTTGTGATTGTGGCTCACATCTTTCTCTGGTTTTACGTCCAGTAACGATTTCAAACACCTTCTATGAGTCAGAGATATGTTGCTCATCCACCTTTCTTAAAACTGACAAAAGGGATCGTTTAAATTCAGATACCGAAGACTGCATTGAAGTTGTTCAATTTTGAATTGTTCCATAACCCGAGAATTTCCATTTGAACGTATCCACTAGAAGGCGAATCAAGAGTCAGTTTAATATCATCTAATGACTCTTTACTTAGTCCATTCTTAATGAAAGCAATTTGTCTTCTCAATTATCGGATAAATACCTAAGTGAACGACAACTGACATCACAGTTCCATCTAGCACATTTATAACAAACTCTCATTCTTTTACCTCTCCGTTTCTTTACATAACTACTATTTTCCAACCTAGGTGGACATATGGGAAACACTGGATGTTCACCACTAATTCGGACCTTAGCTTCAATTATCCACCTAATATCCTCAGGCATTCTAAATGATACTAGTAATTTCATACGCTCCATTCTCATCAGATAGATTTTTCTCAAATAATTAATAGGGAGCAATTGATAGTATCTTCTCATTTTGATTAAAGAATCATCCATTATGTAATAAAGAGATAGAAAGAAGGGATGGAAAGACTAATTGAAATGTAAAAAGGAAAAAAATACCTTGGAGATGGAATTACTCTTGAAAGGAAATTAGCAGAAATCGTTTTGTGATTCTTTCAACAATTAAGCAAGCTATTTAAAGCTGTGTTTAATCATTGTTGGGCATTTAATTAACTTAAATACGCCGTCTTTCATTATCCGAGAAGACTCGTAATTAATAATTTCTGCTAGGCCTGCAAGGTAAATAGTGAAAAAAGAAAAGAAAATAATTCAAAAGTATTAAAGAAAGCGATGTGTTGCCTCCCATACAACGCCCTTGTTTAACATCTTAGATTCGACAAGCACAAATTTCAAATCCTTTCTGGTTGTGGGTCTTCAAAAGCAACATAATCGATAATTTGTTCAACAAATCCTTCATGAAAAGGTTTAAGGAGGTGACCGTTCACTTTGAAAATTTTGCTCTTTTGAAGTCTTTTTACCTCCACTGACCCGTGATTAAAGATATTAGTGATAACAAATGGGTCAATCCACCTTAACTTTAGCTTTCCTGGAAACAGTCTCAGACGATAATTATAGGGTAGAACCTTATCACCAATATTGAAATTTTTTCTTGAAATATTTTGTCATGGTAATATTTCATCTTTTCTTATGCAATCCATGAATTAACATAGGCATCATTTCTAATCTCCTCTAATTCTTGAATTTGCAGTTTTCGATAAGTTTGCATCATCAAGATTAAGATGACATTGTTTTATGGCCCAAAATGCCTTATGTTCTAATTCCACAGGTAGATGACAGACTTTACCATAAACCAACATAAATAGTGACATACCAATAGGGGTTTTGAATGCTGTTCTGTATGCCCAAAGAGCATCTCCCAATCGAAGGCTCCATTCTTTCCTATTAGGATTGACTACTTTAGCTAGAATAGACTTAATTTCCCTATTAGAGATTTCAGCAAGTCCATTTGTTTGAGAATGATAGGCAGTAGAAACCTTATAAGAAACATGATATTTTTAAACAGAGTTTTTACTATCTTGTTGAAAAAATGCATACCTCTGTCACTGATGATGGCCTTTGGAATTCCAAATCTATGGAATATGTTGTCCTTGATAAATGTCACAACTGCTTTGGAATCATTCGTTCGAGTGACCTTAGCTTCAATCCATTTGGAAACATAATCCACTGCAAGTAATCCATTTGTAAGTATTTCCAAAAGACGAAGGAAAAGGTGCCATGAAATCAATGCCCCATACATCAAAAAGTTCACAAACTAATATAGTTTTCAAAGGCATTTCATCTATCTTGGATATATTACCAACTCTTTGACATTCATTGCAAGATTTAACAAAGTAATATGCATATTTGTTAAGAGTAGGCCAATAAAATCCACTTTCAATAATTTTTCTAGCAGTTCTTTTTTGTCCAAAATGACCTCCACATTCAAAAGTATGACAAAAATTCAATATGGATTGAATTTCATTATTTGGAACATATCTGCATATGACATTGTCTGTGCAGCTTTTGAATAGGTAGAGATCATCCCAAATGTAGTGTTTTGAGTCATTCCTAATTTTATCCTTCTGAGCCTTAGATAGATTATTTGGAAATACTTTGGTAACAATATAATTAACTATATCAGCATACCAAGGTATAATTTCATACAATGCATAAAGATGCTTGACGAAGCCTGTCGTACGGCTCTCAAATTTGAACCTAACAATTCCTATGTAGATAGGGAAAGTAGGGATCGAATCCACAGAGATTTGTCAACTCTTAAATTAAAATCATTAATCGGAAAGGGTTTGGGGGGTTTTTGGTATTTTGAGAATAGAATTAAAAAGGAATTTGGAATATAAATGATATAAAAAAAAGCGTTAGCAAGGAATTATTATCAAGTTATATTTTTCATGGGATTAATCATAGATCAAGATATTATTAAGTAATTGGTTTTAGAATCCCGATCAGCTTAGACAGATTTCTATCCTTACAAATTAGATTAATCCCGATAAGCTCAGACAGATTAATCTCTAATTTAATTAAACACCACTACCAACCAGCGTGTGTAGAATGTTCAATTAAATTGCATTAAGTAAATAAGGCATCACCAACATTAAATTGTATATAACAATCAGCTTAATTATATACAATTTAAATTATATAATTCCACTACTAATTTAATTAAGCCAAGAGCTGCAACTCAATTAAATTAGTAGATGCCACTTGAATCATTAATACAAGATTAATAATCCTAGCTATATAATCACGTTTATTAACTAGATTGTCAATCCAATTAATTCACATAATTATATTAATTAAAACAGGAATTACATAAATACTTAATTAATATATAGATATAAGTATATTAAATAAATATACAAATATATATATATATATATAAAGAAAGATTGAATTTATATTATCTAAACAAATTAGGCAGTTCAACCGGCCATTTAAATAAATTAAACTAAAAGTATGAAGGCTCGACCTTCCATAAAAAATAAAATAAAAGACATAAAAGTAAATTAAACTAATAGGTGGCTCAGGCATCCATTTGCGATATTTAAAGTGCATAAAGCAAAATAAATAAAGACTAGGCGGGTAAACCGACCATAAGTCCAGTTAAATAAATCCAAATAGAAATTAAATACAAAGAAAATTATCTCATAATCTCATTTATTAATAACTTAACACATATCCTTACTAACAAAATGAAATTACTCACAATCCATATTTAATAAATATAAGATGAAATTTATCAACATTAGAACGAAAATTTGAAAGAAATACTCCCCGAAAATATTGAAATTATCCGGACAGAATTTCTTTACAAAAGACTTGGAAAACTATTCTAAAAATTCTAGAAATTATATTAATATGAAGATAATAATAAAATAAAGAAATTACAAAAGAAATGAAGAAGATTGGAGCTAAATTGGTGTCTCAAATGAGAAATGAAGCTAGCATATTTATAGGGAAATTTCTAGGGGTAAAATGGTCATTTTGACTTCCCGGTACTGTAGCAGGTTGACTTGTTGACTTTGACCAGTCGACGGATACTGTTCACCGGAGTTACTGTTTATCGATTTTTTTGTTTTTTTTTCATCTTCACTTCTCCTTCTTCTTCTTTTTATCTCCAAAATGTACTAAAATACACTGAAAAACTTATAAACAAAGAAATAGAAAGGAAATGTGAAATATATCAATTAAATGACACAATTAACTGATTTTTAAACAAAATATAGTTATTAAATAGTATAAAAATCAGTTAATTTATGAGTACATGAACCTTCTATATAAACTCTTCCTTACTTTGAATCCTTGCACTTAATTGTTATATTCATCACATTGCATCAATATTTGTCATCATCAAAAAGGGGGAGATTGAAAGCCTTAAAGCTTTTAATATCTTAATTTTGATTAAATGACAAACATTGACAATGACTAATGGTTTTATTGTATTAATGATGATCTCTTAGGATTCATATATCTAATCCTTGCAAGATCAAAGTTTCAATTCTTCAGAAAAGAGCTTTTGATGTCAAGCCTTGAAGATAAGCGTTTCTGGATTAGATAGGATCTAGAGGTGTAGATTTAATTCTTTATTTATCTTTGGTTATCTCTAGGTCTATCCCTTTGAGTAATGAGTTCCATAGGTTGCTCAATAAAAGTGAAATGATTTTCAAAATGCATTTCATTTGGATAAAACATGAGTTGGGTATTTGAAATGATTTTCAAAATACATGCACATACTTCAAAATTCATAAAATATAGTTTGCAAAATCTTAGAGTTGTTTGGAAACTTGTTCTGCATAGTTTTAATGCATTTGTGGTCGACCTGACAAAAGTGTGGACGACCACAAATCATGCGGTCGACCAGACTTCTCAGAGTATCGTCCGCAGGTTGTCAAGAGTTCTCTGGAACACTTGCGAATGATGGAGCGGTCGACCGGACTTTTGAGGTCATCGTCCGCAGGTTGTCAAGAGTTCTCTGGAATATTTGCGGATGATGGTGCAGACGACCCTCCTGATTTGCGGTCGACCGCACTTCTCCTGAGTGGGATTCAAACAGCCATTTTTATGACCGTTGGTGCATACTTATAAATACCAAATCGTTTAAACAACTCTGTCCAACTACTTTTTGAAAAAAAATCTGATCCTAACACTTCATAGAACCTCTGGAGATTATTTTGAAACCAAATCTTAACATTCATATTGTGAAATTCATCAAAGTGAGATTTATACAAAATCATTGGGGTTCTTGAGCAACTTACAAGAAAACATTACTCAAAGAGGTATTTATGCTTTACATTAATATATCTTCACATTAAGGTGATTTCATATATCAAACTCTTCTTATTCATATCTTGATTGATTTGTTCAAGGTTGCATTGAGCTTAAAACTCTAAGGGTTAGAGTATGCCTTGAACCATAGAAAACTGTGTTTGTGTTAAGAGCTTCTTTTTCATTAATTGTTGTAATAGAGATAGATGTGTAGACAAGGTTATATTGTAAAACTCAAAGTGTTGAGTGAACCTTGGTTGGTTAAGAGGTTTATGTTGTAAAACCCTAAGGGAATTGGGTGAGCCTCTATTGTATTCTCTCTTACTATATTTGTGAAAGGTTTTGTGAAATCCTTGAGTAGATAGCTCAAGGTAGTGGATTAGGTTTTGTTGGATAAACCGAACCACTATAAATCTTTGTGTTCATTGCTTCTTTTCTTGAACTCATCATTTCATACTTTGGTTGAACACCAAGTGTTTGATATTTGTTATCTTAGAAAGCTTGTTTAATTTAAAAGAGGAAAAATCGGTTAAAACCTAATTCACCCCCCCCCTCTTAGGTTTTTCAATTGGTATCAGAGCAGGTCTTCTTGTTGATAAGGCTTAACATCCTTGAAGCAAAGATTCTATGGCTCATCTAGATAACACTATAATGGTAGAAGGTTACTCTACTACTAGACCTCCTTTGTTGAATGGCACAAACTATAATTTCTGGAAAAATAGAGTTAGAATCTATATATATCTTCTCTAAACTATGAATTATGGAATATTGTTGAAAATGGTCCCTATGTACCTTTCAAAGTTGTTGATGGTATAAAGATTGATAGAATTTCTGAGGAATTTGATGATGAAGATAAAAAGAAAATGACCCTTAATTTTCTTGCCATGAACACTCTTACTTGTGCACTTGATATGAATGAGTATAACAGGGTAAGATGTTGTGAATCTGCACATGAAATGTGGAGACTACTTGAAGTGACTCATGAAGGTACAAACCAAGTAAAGGAAACAAAACTTGGTATGCTTACAAGGGAGTATGAACTTTTCACTATGAAATCAAATGAAAACATCACTGATATGTTTACTCGCTTTACTAACATTATTAACGGTTTAAAAGTGTTTAGCAAGTCTTATTCTATAGGAGAACAAAATATGAAAATACTCAATGCTTTACCAAAGGCTTGGGAAGGCAAAACTACTGCTATGTTGGAAACTCATGATTTGAAGAAGAAACCAGTGGAAGAGCTTATTGGATCACTTCTCACTAATGAGATTAGGATGAAGTGGTTGAATGATCAAGAAGTGGAAGACAAAGGGAAAAAAGAGGAATTGCTCTCAAAACTAAAGAGAACAACGAAAATGAATCTTCCAGTGATGAGGAAGAAATGGATGATGAGGAAATAGCTCTTGTCATGAAGAACTTCAAGAAAATGTTCAAAAAGGGACATTTCAACAAATTCAAAAAGAAGCCATCGACATCTACAAATAACAACTCAAAGCAATGCTATGAATGCGGAAGTCCAAATCACTTCAAAGCGGACTGTCCAAAATTAAGAGAGAAAGAAAAGAAGTACAAGTCCAAGAACAAGAAAGGACTTGCTTGCACTTGGGATCAAGAAGGAAGTGAAGATGAAGAACAAACTGAACATGCAAATGTTTGTTTCATGGCCATTGAAGATGAGGTATGTTTTCAATTGAAAACAAAGGAGAACAAATGGTTTCTTGACAGTGGATGCTCAAGACACATGACTGGAAATGCATCCATACTTAATGATGTCAAACAAAGAGATGAAGGATTTGTGACTTTCGGTGACAAAAAGAAAGGGAAAATCATTGGCATTGGCAATGTTGGTAAAAGTACTTCTCCCTTTATTAAAGATGTTCTTCTTATTGATAATCTCAAATATAATTTGCTTAGTATTAGTCAATTATGTGATAATGGTTATAAGGTTATTTTCAAGAAGGATTCATGTTTAATTATTGATGATTGCTCTAACAAAATTGTTTTTGTTGGAAATAGAAATGGAAATATGTATGATCTTTACTTTGATGATTTAGTTGAACAAGATGTTAAATGTCTTGCTTTGAAAGATGATGATGCATATTTTTGGCATCGTAGGTTAGGACATGTGAGCATGGATACTTTGCATAACTTATCTAAACATGAATATGTTAGAGGATTGCCTGCCATTCATTTTGAAAAAGATCGTGTTTGTGATGCGTGTCAATATGGTAAACAAGTCAAGAGTTCTTTTAAACCTAAGAAGATTGTTTCAACTTCAAAACCTCTTGAACTTGTTCATATGGATTTATTTGGTCCTATGAGGACAATGAGCCTTGGTGGAAAATTGTATGCTTATGTGATAGTTGATGACTTCTCTAGATTTACTTGGGTATTATTCTTGTTGGGCAAAGATGAAGCTTTTGGAGCTTTTGTCAAGCTTTTTAAACAAGTACAAAACACCATAGGTTGCAAACTCATCTCCATTAGAAGTGATAATGGTAGAGAATTTTGCAATATTAACTTCACTAAACTGTGTGATGAGAATGGAATTTCTCACAATTTTTCTGTTGCTAAAACTCCTCAACAAAATGGTGTTGTTGAGAGGAAAAATCGTACGTTACAGGAAATGGCCCGTTCTATGCTATGTGAAAATAATTTGCCAAAGTATTTTTGGGCTGAAGCTGTAAACACCTCTTGCTATATTATAAATAGAGTGTTTCTTAGACCTCTTGTGAAGAAAACCCCCTATGAACTTATGTTTGGCAAAACTCCTTCTATTTCTTACTTCAAGGTTTTTGGTTGTAAATGTTTTGTTTTAAATGTCAAAGACAATCTTGGTAAGTTTGATAAGAAATCCGATGAAGGTATATTTCTTGGCTATTCTTCAATAAGAAAAGCTTATCGTGTGTATAATAAGAGAACTATGATTATTGAAGAAGTTATTCATGTTGTTTTTGATGAATCTAACATCTATTTGCCAAGAAATGAGATTGAAGGTGATATTCAAGAAATACCCTTGAAGTCAATAAATAAGGATGCTGCTCAAACAAATGAAAATCCTTCAACATCAAAGGATGAGAATGGAGAAGTCCTTGAAAATCAAGAATCTATCTCACTTGAAGAAGGAACAAAGTATGATCTTCCAAAAGAATGGAAATATGTTCACAACCATCCAAAGGATCAAATCATTGGTGATCCAAATGAAAGGGTAAGAACTAGAAGATTTTTTACAAATTTTGTTGATGATTTTGCATTTTTATCTCATATAGAACCTAGGAACATTGATGAAGCTCTTAATGATGATTTTTGGATTATTTCCATGCAAGATGAGTTAAATCAATTTGAAAGGAGCAAAGTATGGGAACTTGTACCTAGACCTTCAAATCTTACTATTATTGGTACAAAATGGGTTTTTAGAAACAAACTTGATGAACATGGTATTGTAACTAGAAATAAGGCTAGACTTGTTGCTCAAGGATATAATCAGGAAGAAGGTATTGATTATGATGAGACCTTTGCTCCAGTGGCTAGATTAGAGTCCATTAGAATGCTACTTGCATTTGCTTCCTTTAAAGGTTTTAAATTATTTCAAATGGATGTCAAAAGTGCTTTCTTAAATGGTTTCATTCAAGAGGAAGTGTATGTTGAACAACCTCCTGGTTTTATTCATGAATCATATGTAAATCATGTGTACAAGCTCTCCAAAGCCTTATATGGTTTAAAGCAAGCACCAAGAGCTTGGTATGATAGACTTAGCAATTTTCTTATTGAAAAAGGTTTTTCTAGAGGTATAGTTGATACTACTCTCTTTATTAAAAATAAAGCACATGATATTTTGATTGTTCAAATATATGTTGATGATATTATTTTTGGAGCTACTAATGAAAATATGTGCAAAGATTTCTCTAAGACAATGCAGGATGAATTTGAAATGAGCATGATGGGTGAGTTGACATTTTTCCTTGGATTACAAATTAAGCAAGCAAAGGAAGGTACTTTCATTAACCAAGCCAAGTACACAAAAGAATTACTGAAAAGGTTTGGAATGGCTGATTCAAAGGAGATTGATACTCCTATGGCCACATCTATTAAATTAGACAAAGACGAGAATGGTAAGATGATTGACCAAACTATATACAGAGGAATGATTGGTAGTCTTTTGTATTTAACTGCTAGTAGACCTGATATTATGTTCTCTGTTTGTCTATGTGCTAGATTTCAATCATCTCCTAGAGAATCTCATTTAATTGCTGTGAAACGTATTCTTAGATACTTAAAGGGGACTATAGATTTTGGTTTGTGGTATCCTAAATCTATGTCTTTTGAGCTAGTAGCATTTACTGATGCAGATTATGCAGGTTGTAGAGTAGAACGTAAGAGTACTAGTGGTCACTGTCAATTTCTTGGTTACTCTTTAGTTTCTTGGTATAGTAAGAAACAAGCTTGTGTCTCTCTTTCTACCACTGAAGCTGAATACATTTCTGCTGGTAGTTGTTGTGCACAAGTTTTATGGATGAAAACCACCTTGCAAGATTATGGCTTGAACTTTGATTGTACCACTATCAACTGCGATAATACTAGTGCCATAAATCTGACAAAGAATCCTATACAACATGCAAAAACTAAGCATATAGATATTAAACATCATTTTTTGCATGATCATGTTTTAAAAGGTGATATTGTTCTTGAGTTTGTTCCTACGGATGATCAATTAGCTGATATTTTCACAAAGCCTTTGGCTGAGAAAAGGTTTTGTTTACTTAGAAAACTTTTGGGTATTGGTAAACTTTTGGGATGATCGATTGGTACGTTTGATTTCTAACTTGTGCGTTTTTTTTTATGAAGTCTGTCAAATATATGCTTTTGTGCATTGTTTGGATAACACCATTGGCAGGTGCGGTCGACCGCAAGCTAGAAAACA
This sequence comes from Apocynum venetum, assembly GCA_019593545.1. Lineage (NCBI taxonomy): Eukaryota > Viridiplantae > Streptophyta > Magnoliopsida > Gentianales > Apocynaceae > Apocynum > Apocynum venetum. The sequence continues at coordinate 81,259 of SRSM01000686.1, read as the reverse complement.
ATCATCCACAGAACAGACAGTGGACTTGGGGATGATCATGACAGGATGACCGGTCGACCGCAGATTCAAAATATCGACCGGAAAGGTTCCAGTGGACTTGCGGACGATACACTTATCAAATCGTCCGGTCGACCGCATATTAAACACATCGACCGAAAATGTTCCAGAGAATTTGCCGACGACTCAAATTAAAACTTCCGGTCGACCGCAGATTAAATGTATCGACCGAAAATGTTCCCGAGTAACAAAAATCAAGGTGCGGACGATACTGCGAACGACGATCCGGTCGACCGCACATCTGTGGACAGTTACAAATATGCCTCTTTCGGACGCAACTTTTCATCTTCCAATCATCCCCACCTCTTCATTTATCAGCCGCAACTCTTCAAACTCTCATAACCCACGAACAATCCACCATAAATACACTTCATTTCTTCCCCAATTCATACATTCATCCTACATATCCTTGTTTGCTGCATTTGAAAACCCTAGAAATGGCAAAAACTCAAAGTGACAAGGGCAAAACACAAATGGTTCAAGATGTTCCAAAGAAGAAGAGAACCATGCAAGCTTCTTCTCAACTCTTCAGGAGCAAGCATCATGAGGATCGTTACAATGATTACCTCAAGAATCGCCAAGTAATTTCTGGGAGCACCATTGATAGGTATGAATTTCCCTTTGATAGAATTCTTACCTATATGGCTTGGCAAGGATGGGATAATATAATTGATCATGAAGAATCCTTGTATACTGATCTTGTATATCAGTTTTATGCTAATCTTGAAGAGGTGTTAGAAAAGAAGGGAGAGATGACTATAAGGACTCTTTTTGTTTCAAGGGTCAATGGGATAGATATACAATTTACTTCCATTGGTTTAGATGAAATCTTAGAGATACCTATAGATGGGATTGAGTACTTTAATACTCATCACAGAATAAATCATAAGGATTTTTCTACTGAGGGTTTTGAGAAGATATTCACTAAAGGAAACTCTTTTGTAAACTTAGTCAAGAGAGAGGCCAATGTGTTTAGTTTTGAACATCGTATTCTTCATCATATGTGCACTAACATCTTCATCCCCACTGAAGGCCATAAAACTACTGTCACGTTTATGCATATGTTTCTTATGTACTTGTTGGTGAAGAGAATCCGGGTGGATTTTGGTTACATAATGGTACACCACATGATGGCTACCATTGAGAAGGGCAAAGGTGTTCCGAAAAGCTTACCCTATGGACAGTTATTAACCAAAGTCTTCTGCCATTTCAACGTCCCATTTCCAGAACTGAAGGGGACAAAACATGTGCCTAAGTTCAACTTTGCTTCTTTTAAAAGAATGCAAGCGTTATGTCTCAATGGTACATGGGACTTGAAGAAAAATATGACTTCGGAAGAGATCATTGTGGCAACAAAGGAGACAGCAAGGTTGATGGGAAAAGAACCACCGATAACTCTTCATGAAGGCGACCTTTCTGGCGAAGGTGAAGACTCACAAGGTGTGAAAAGATCACTTCATCTAGATGAGGAAGAAGATGTTCCTCCTGAGGCTCCAGATTTGAAGAGGGCAAAAGGTAAAGAAAAAGTTGGAGAGGAAGATGTATCCACTCCAAAACCTGCCATCTGGGGTGCCCTGGAAGAAATTTCCTCTCAGATTGGCTCGATGTTTAGCACGTTTGACAATCATTTCAAGACACTTCACTCCAAGATCGACGACCTGGCATCAAGGGTGGAGTACCATGGAATTGAGATCATCAACATCAAATTTCATCTAGAGGCACTACATGGCATTCAGGTTGAAGTTTCTACACCACCACCTTCACGTGATATGCCCCCGCCTGATGAGCAGCCTGCTGGACCATCCTCTTCCACAGCAAAAGTTTATATGCGACGACCTAGGAGATAGTGTTTTTCTGCACTTATTGTACTTTTGTTTTATCCAGACAACTTATCTCTTGTTTGTATTCTTGACTCTATTTTTATATATTTTTCCCCATGATGACTCCTTGGTAGTTGAGGGATCTTATTGTTTAATTAACTTTGTTCTATCCTTTCTATCCATTCTTTTTGAATGAAGACAAAATGGGGAGAAAAACAACTGTTGATTGCAATATATAAATGTTGTGTAACTAATTTTTTGTTTCAGGAACTTCTGAGATGAACTTAAATGCTCAAACTCATCAAAATCAAGAGAAATGAGAAATAGCTCTAAAAGGTTAAGTATGGCTATCCATGGTTTAAAAGTTATATATTTCTAAGTTTATGCTATAATGAGATTGAAGGAGAATGGGAATTGTGTGTTGATGGCCGGGTTGGCCTTATATGTGATTTTATGTGTTATCTCATCTCTTTTTGCATTGATTGAATTTATGCAAAAATGGTTTTTATAAAAGTTATAAAAGAAACTCTCTCAAATTTCTTACAAATACCTAGCATATTGTAAGGGGGAGCACTTTTAATAATTTTATTACATATTATATAAACTCTTCCTTACTTTGAATCCTTGCACTTAATTGTTATATTCATCACATTGCATCAATATTTGTCATCATCAAAAAGGGGGAGATTGAAAGCCTTAAAGCTTTTAATATCTTAATTTTGATTAAATGACAAACATTGACAATGACTAATGGTTTTATTGTATTAATGATGATCTCTTAGGATTCATATATCTAATCCTTGCAAGATCAAAGTTTCAATTCTTCAGAAAAGAGCTTTTGATGTCAAGCCTTGAAGATAAGCGTTTCTGGATTAGATAGGATCTAGAGGTGTAGATTTAATTCTTTATTTATCTTTGGTTATCTCTAGGTCTATCCCTTTGAGTAATGAGTTCCATAGGTTGCTCAATAAAAGTGAAATGATTTTCAAAATGCATTTCATTTGGATAAAACATGAGTTGGGTATTTGAAATGATTTTCAAAATACATGCACATACTTCAAAATTCATAAAATATAGTTTGCAAAATCTTAGAGTTGTTTGGAAACTTGTTCTGCATAGTTTTAATGCATTTGTGGTCGACCTGACAAAAGTGTGGACGACCACAAATCATGCGGTCGACCAGACTTCTCAGAGTATCGTCCGCAGGTTGTCAAGAGTTCTCTGGAACACTTGCGAATGATGGAGCGGTCGACCGGACTTTTGAGGTCATCGTCCGCAGGTTGTCAAGAGTTCTCTGGAATATTTGCGGATGATGGTGCAGACGACCCTCCTGATTTGCGGTCGACCGCACTTCTCCTGAGTGGGATTCAAACAGCCATTTTTATGACCGTTGGTGCATACTTATAAATACCAAATCGTTTAAACAACTCTGTCCAACTACTTTTTGAAAAAAAATCTGATCCTAACACTTCATAGAACCTCTGGAGATTATTTTGAAACCAAATCTTAACATTCATATTGTGAAATTCATCAAAGTGAGATTTATACAAAATCATTGGGGTTCTTGAGCAACTTACAAGAAAACATTACTCAAAGAGGTATTTATGCTTTACATTGATATATCTTCACATTAAGGTGATTTCATATATCAAACTCTTCTTATTCATATCTTGATTGATTTGTTCAAGGTTGCATTGAGCTTAAAACTCTAAGGGTTAGAGTAAGCCTTGAACCATAGAAAACTGTGTTTGTGTTAAGAGCTTCTTTTTCATTAATTGTTGTAATAGAGATAGATGTGTAGACAAGGTTATATTGTAAAACTCAAAGTGTTGAGTGAACCTTGGTTGGTTAAGAGGTTTATGTTGTAAAACCCTAAGGGAATTGGGTGAGCCTCTATTGTATTCTCTCTTACTATATTAGTGAAAGGTTTTGTGAAATCCTTGAGTAGATAGCTCAAGGTAGTGGATTAGGTTTTGTTGGATAAACCGAACCACTATAAATCTTTGTGTTCATTGCTTCTTTTCTTGAACTCATCATTTCATACTTTGGTTGAACACCAAGTGTTTGATATTTGTTATCTTAGAAAGCTTGTTTAATTTAAAAGAGGAAAAATCGGTTAAAACCTAATTCACCCCCCCCCTCTTAGGTTTTTCACCCGAGAATTTCCATTTGAACGTATCCACTAGAATGCGAATCAAGAGTCAATTTGATATCATCTAATGACTCTTTACTCAGTCCATTCTTAATGAAAGAAATTTTGTCTTCCTGATTATCAGATAAATAACCAAGTGAACGACAACTGGTATCACAGTTCCATCTAGCATATTTATAGCTGACTCTCATTCTTTTACCTCTCCGTTTCTTTGCATAACCACTCTTCCCCAACCCAAGTGGACGTTTGGGAAAATCTGGATGTTCACCACTAATTCGGACCTTAGCTTTAATTATCCACCTAATATCCTCAGGCATTCCAATGGATACTAGTAATTTGATACGCTCCAATCTCATCAGATAGATTTTGCTGAAATAATTAATATGGAGCAATTGATAGTATCTTCTCATTTTCATTAGTGAATCATCCATTATGTGACGAGTGTGTCGTTGCGCTATCAAATTAAATTCCAAACTTTAACTAACTTATGCAGTTAGGGCAAGTAAGGGTCGAACCCACAGGGATTTGTAAAATCTTAGAACAAGTAAACTAATCAAGATTAGAGGGGAAATATTTGATTTTTATTTTAAAAGAATAAACTTTAAATAAATTTACTCAAAAATTAATTAAGAATCAAAGAAAAATAAAAACGTTAGCAAGGACTTTGTATTTCGGTTTTTACTTATTCGTGATTAATCATTGATAATAACCTATTTGAGTAGTGACTTAGAATTCCGCGTAGCGCAGCAAATTCCAATTCTTGTATAGTTAGGTTAATTCCCGAGAAGCACGGCAATTTAACTTTAACCTAATTAAACTAAATTACCGAATCGCTCGCAAAAAATAGTCAATTAAGTTATTCAGCTCGAGGACAACATCAACACAAATTACATAAAGTTAATGGCCGATTAAAATCATGCAATTCGTTTCAAACAATTCCCTATCAATTAATCAAACACAGATTTAAATTAATCAATAGTACTACTTTTGGTTACTGAAAACCGATTCTGCATAACCCTAGTTACTCAACTATGTAAAACAATTAAGATGGCCAATAATAATTGAAATAACACAATTGATAGAATAAAATCAAGAATTGTTCAAATACTCAAATAGAAATAATGATTCCTTGAAAAGATTGGGTTTTTAATTACAAAACGTAAATCTCATATTCCCGAATAACATAAACCTAATACATGTCCTTGCTAACTTAAGAAAACTACTCACGAAGCATAAAGGAAAACATCATAAAAAGATTAAGGGAAAGAGAAAAACTCATTAGTCGGAAATCCGATTTCCCGAGAAGCTCCCACCCTTGATCTCTTACAATGCTCGAGAAGAGGGAATCTATATAGATTGACACCCTAAACTAAGCTATTAAGGCCTATAAATAGTTAGAAAAAGGTCCTAGGGTTGTTTATACAAGATTCCTATTTAGAAACTACTTAAAACGAGCTTAAAACTTGAATTCGGAAAGTGGATGCCCGAGTCTTCAAAGTGGACGCCTGAGTAAATGCGACGCGTCCACTTGACTGTCAAACTTCTGAGGGCGGACGCGTGAAGGCTGGTGGACGCGTCCACTTTCTGGCCTTGCGCGTCCACTTGGCTGTCCAACTTCTGAGGGTGGACGCGTGAAGTCTGGTGGACGCGTCCACCTTCTGGCCTTGCGCGCCCACTTCTTCTTTCTTCTAAATATCCATCTTCAAGTTTCCAATTTCTTCCAATTTCATTCCAACATCTTCTAAATCTTCTAAAGACCTGAAAACAAAAGTAATAGTGTAAAGAATCATTAAAATCACCAAAACACATAATTAGCTAGATTTAAACTCAATAAACACCATAATAAACAATAGAAAACCAAGCTAATTATGGTTTAATCAAATTCCCCCACACTACACCTTTGCTTGCCCTCAAGCAAACTTAGAAGTCAAAGAAAAATAGAATAACAACTAAATGCCTCAGAACAAATCAATCAATGTCAAGAACTTCAATACACTTGCACCAAATTCTCTTCAATAATCCTCAAAGTCATCTATCAACTCTACATTTTAAAAATGAATCGTGCAAGTGTGATATATCATTACTCACAAACTCATTGTAACAGTTAACTATCTTAACATGGCCGAAAAACTTTAAAAACCAATAAAAATCCATTTTAGAGTTAAAAATCGTTCACAAGTAACAAAAACAAATTCAATCAAGCCACAATCAACTCAAACACATCATAGTCATATCATAAGTAATATTCAGACTACCATAGGCTTGAAATCTCACACATCTCTCCACTAATGGAAAGAATAAAGTCGACTTGAGTCAAATTGGACTTGAGGCACGTAACTTTAGGCTTGGGTGTTGGTTAACAAAGAAAGGTAAAGTAAACAAAGTAGTCAAGAGAATTACACAAAAGGATAAAAGAATTTGAAACCAAAGTTCTTCAATTGACACTTCTATTCCTTATTTACATTCAACCATATCAACCAACTCATATACTTTGGACAATCTTAGAACTCTTTTTCTCTTCTTTTTTTTTCAAATGCTCTTTTCTTTTCTTTTTTCTCTTTAAACTTTTCATAGAACTTCACTTTTTTTTCATCATATGTCTCTCTTTCTTTTGCACTTTTGCTCTCTTTTCTTTATTAGAGAAGACAAACTCCTTTTCTCTTTAAAATTCCAAGATACGTTTCATCAACCCTCAACACAACTTTGCAAAACCTTTTCAACATCTTTTTAACATAACAATAACTTCACAAGTGTCAATCTAAAGATATTTCAAAGAAATCTCTTGACAATTATGACATGTAAAGGTTTTAATCATTATTCTCAAAGGCTTACAAAGAAAGATAATAATGGATTCATCCATCACATTATTAAAGCTCAAAAATAGGATCGAGGGGTATAATATAGAAAGGGTGGCTTAAGAGAGGCTCAAACATCCAAAGAAAGCCTTATGTCATCCCCAAGTCAACCAAATTCAAACATATTTCGCCTCAAGAGTGTGAGAAAACAAGTTCTAGAGTGTCTAAATTGACCATGAATGTATCTAAGTCAAAAGTAAACTCAATCTCATTCCAACTTGTCAAAAGTGATTTCAAAAATCAAGATTTTTTTACTAAAAATAAGCCATGTCAATTCAAATTAACTACCATAAATAACAACTTTGAATTTTCACAAAAAAATCATAGAGTGTCAAGATTCCTCATAATAAATAGAGAATTTAAAGCACAAATAATATCGAAATTCTATCAATTAACATAGACTTGCATAATTTTCCTCATAGGCATAACAAACACACAAACATGCATAAAAACAAAACTCTTTTTTTTTTCATAAACGACAATAAACAATAAACAATCATAAACAAAAACAGAAAAAACACAAACATTAAAAACAAGACTCCCCCACACTGGAACGAGACATTGTCCTCAATGTCACAACACAAGTAAGACAAGAAAAATAAACAAAGAGAGAAAAAGAAAGAAGTCACCCGAGGGGAGGTCTAGGAAGGGAAGCTCGAAGCGCAGAAACTTGTTCCTCAATAGACACAAGTCGTCCCTCAATAGCAGTCAATTGTGCTTCTTGACGCACTTGATTCTCGAGAATTTTGGACTGATTCATATGCAGCTGATTTAATTGATCAAGAATCAAATCCTCACGAGAAATAGACGGTCCAGCAGAAGATGTAGGAACATCCGGAATCCCGGGCTCTATCTCCTCATCATTATCGGAATCCTCCTCTGAAGACGGCTCAGAAACCGGCCTCTTAGAACTAGAACTTTTTGGTGGAAGACAGCCTTGCTCCCGCTCTGTTTGACAAACCCGAGGGTGCATCCACTCACCCCGGTGATACTCATAACCAAACGACCGTAAGAGGTCCAAGGAAACAAACCGGGAAGAGGAGATACGCTCCCGACGGACTGTGTCAGCAATAGGTATCCTGAGATGCTCAAAATAACGAGAAAGTAACAAAACATATGGAAAAGTTTTCTTTTGAGATTTTTGTTTTACCACTACTCGCATATTAGCAATAATCAACTGAGCCAACGGAATACCAGACAATGTATCACCTAAACCATTAGTTAAATGATAAAGAAAGTAAAGATCTGAATAGCGCATTTCATTATGAGATGATGACTTAGGTAAAACATTATGACCAAGAATATGCACAATGAAGAGTGGAAAAACCTGAAGATCTTTAGCCATAAGCTTATACTTTTCACGCACTCTTCCAGTTTTTCTTTGGTATAAACAAAAAACAGAGCATGCATCCTCAAAATTATATGTCTGATCAGTAGTAACTTGCTGCCAATGAAACTCAGGTAGAGGGCCTTTGTTAGGAGAATTCAGAAAATTAGACAAAGAAGCACATGTAATATTCCTAACCCAAATCAAGAATGCCTCCCACCCCAAAGTGCGAAAAGTATCTCAAATATTAAAAACAGATTCAACATCAGGAGACAAGGGATGCTCAATTAACAATGTACGAGCCTTGTGGGAATCATACCAATCAGAATTTTCCAAACTAGTAAAACGAGATTGATCATAAAGAGCTCTAGAAGTTCTCCCACGTTTAACACCAAGATTCTTAGTTCTAGGCATGATGTAAACAAAAATTCCAATAATGTAATTACACAGAAACAAAGCCCACACAAAATTCAGCAATTCTATCACAAAATCAACTGATTGAAAGTTCAGAGAAATTTCCCTGTGAAAGCTGCGAATTTTGCACCAGAAAGCTCACCAAGAAGGCTACAAAGATAGCAAACCGTGAATAGAATCTCGGGCTTAATCTTGGGAGTGAAGGAGACGTGTACAATGATGGTGGAAGGTGGACGGTTGAGGTAGAAGAACGGACGCGGAAGAAGCGCAGCAACAACAGAGATAGGCGCGACCAGAAGAAGAAAAAGAGAAGAAAAGAAAAGAAAAGAAAGAAAAGAGGAAAAAGAAGTATTAAGGAAGCTATAACTTACTAAAACGACGTAGTTTTAGAGGATTATATCTTGAAATTGCATTTTTGTTTTTTATTTATGGAAGGTGGCCGTGTGTAGTGCGAAGCTTCCACCTGGACGTGCGAAGATTTGGCGACGCGTCCACTTCTTCACAGAAGTGGCCGCATGAAGTAATTGGTGCATCCAATTGGACGCGTGAGAGGAAGTTTGCGCGTCCACTCTCAGTAGTTTCTACCATCTGATGTTTTTTGTTTATTTCACAATAATTGGACTCTGGACCAATGTTAGACCTTCCCTATACCTGTAAACAAAATAAAATAACAACTAAATGATAGAAACAAAATAGAAAAGAAAATAGAAGGATATTCATTTGGGTTGCCTCCCAAAAAGTGCCTTTGTTTAAGGTTGTTGGCTCGACACAGTTCATGCTCAGACTTGGGGATAAGATGGTTGAAGAAACTAAACGGCCTCCACCTCGTGGTTGACGAATTCTTCATAATAAAGCTTCAGGCGATGGCCATTGACTTTAAAAACTTTCCCTTTATCAAAACTTTGAATTTCTACAGCTCCATGATCAAAAACATTGACAACGAGAAAAGGTCCTATCCATCTACTCATCAACTTGCCTAGAAAGAGTTTCAATCTAGAATTGTACAATAAAACCTTATCACCCCGATTAAAACTCTTTCGGACAATATGTTTATCATGATAAATGTGTGCTTTCTCTTTACAAATTAAAGCATTTTGGTAAGCGTCATTCCGTAATTCTTCCAATTCCTGAATTTGTAATTTTCTATTGATTATAGCATCAGGAAAATTCAAATGAGTTTTCTTGATAGCCCAATAAGCTCTATGTTCAAGTTATACAAGAAGATGACATGCTTTCCCGAACATCAATCGATATGGAGACATTCCAATAGGTGTCTTATATGCTGTTCTATATGCCCATAATGCATCCCCCAACCGCACACTCCAATCTTTTCTATTAAGGTTAACCACTTTTTCTAAGATTGATTTAATTTCCCTATTAGAAACCTCAGCTTGACCATTAGTTTGGGGATGATATGCAGTAGAAACTCTGTGGGTTATATGGTATTTTGCAAATAAAGCCCCAACTATTTTGTTACAAAAATGCGTACCTCTGTCACTAATGATTGCTTTTGGAAAACCAAACCTGTTAAAAATATTATCCTTGACAAAAGAGACAACAACTTTAGCATCATTAGAGGTTTTAGCTTCCACCCACTTAGACACATAATCTACTGCTAGCAAAATATAGTTGTTACCTTGGGAAGAAGGGAAAGGACCCATGAAATCAATCCCCCATACATCAAAAATTTCAGTTACCAAGATAGACTGGAAGGGCATCTCATGCTTCTGAGTTATTTTCCCAATTCTTTGGCATTCATTACATTGCTTACAGAACAAATATGCATCCTTGTTTAAATTAGACCAATAGAACCCACATTCGAGCACTTTATGAGCAGTTATTCTAGGACCAAAATGACCTCCACATTCATAGGTATGACAAAAAGTTAGAATAGAGTGAGTTTCAGTGCCCGGTACACACCTACGAATAATATTATCTGAACATATCTTAAACAAATACGGGTCATCCCATAAATAGTATTTGGCATCACTTTTAATTTTGTCCTTCTGAGATCTAGAAAGTACTTTAGGCAATTCCCTTGTAACCAAATAATTTACTATATCAACATACCAAGGCAAACTACCATGCAAAGCATATAAATGCTCATTAGGAAATAATTCAGTGATAGGAAGTAATTTACCGTCATAAGTAAGCCTACTAAGGTGGTCGGCCACATAGTTTTTAGCTCATTTCTTGTCACGAATCTCTATGTCAAATTCCTTAAGTAACAGGATCCATCTTAATAGCCTTGGTTTGGACTCTTTCTTTTTCAAAAGATGTCGTAAAGCTGCGTGATCAGAGAAAACAATGACTTTAGTTCCTAGCAGATATGAACGAAATTTTTCCAGAGCAAAAATGATAGCATATAGTTCCTTTTCCGTTGTTGTGTAATTACACTGTGCGTCATCGAGTGTTTTAGAAGCATAGTAAATAACATGAGGCACTTTATCTACTATTTGTCCTAATATGGCACCAACCGCTCGATCACTAGCATCACACATGATTTCAAAATGTAGGTTCCAATCAGGAGCTTGAATTATGGGGGCGGAAATCAATTTCTCTTTTAAGGTTTCAAAAGCATTCTTACAACCATCATTGAAATGAAATGGCACATCTTTTTGTAATAACATCCACAAGGGTTGAGAAATTTTGGAAAAATCTTTAATGAAATTTCTATAAAAACCTGCATGCCCCAGGAAAGCTCGTATCTCTCGTACAGAGGAAGGATAAGGAAGAGATTTTACCACATCAATTTTAGCTTTGTCTACCTGAAGGCCTTTTGCTGAGACCACATGTCCCTGTACGATTCTTTGCTCAACCATGAAATGACACTTTTCATAATTCAATACAAGGTTAGAATCAATGCACCTTTTAAGAATGAGTTCTAAATTATCCAAACATTCATCAAAAGAATCTCCATACACCGTGAAGTCATCCATGAAGATTTCAATTATATTAGTCACATAATTAGAGAATATAGACATCATGCATCTTTGAAAAATAGCAGGTGCATTACATAACCCAAAAGGCATGCGCCTATATGCATAGGTTCCAAAAGGACATGTGAACGTGGTTTTATCTTGATCCTCAGGGGCAATAGCAATTTGAAAATAACCAGAAAAACCATCAAGAAAACAATAGTTAGACCTACCCGATAAACGTTCAAGCATTTGATCCATAAAAGGAAGGGGAAAATGATCTTTTCTAGTAGCTTAATTCAATTTACGGTAATCAATGCAAACACGCCAACCATTTTGAACTCTTGTAGGTACTTTTTCTCCTTCCTTGTTTTCAATGACAGTAATTCCAGTTTTCTTAGGAATGACATGAACTGGGCTAACCCATTGGGAATCAGTAATAGGGAATATTATACCTGCATCTAATAATTTCAAGATTTCTTTTTTCACAACATCCATCATAGGAGGGTTTAATCTCCTTTGTGATTCCCTAGTTGCACGAGTGCCATCTTCTAATAAAATGCGATGCATGCATGTAGAAGGACTAATTCCTTTTATATCAGCTAAAGTCCAACCTATGGCAGTTTTATGTTCTCGTAACACAGTAATTAACCTTTCCTCTTGATTGGAAGTATGATTATTAGCAATTATAACAGGCAATTCCTCGCCATTACCTAAATATGCATATTTTAAATGTGAAGGCAGAGGTTTAAGCTCAAGGGAAGGTGGACATATAACCGATGGAAGCATCTTATCATGAAAAGTGGGTAATGCAATTGTAGATTCTACTTTTGGACATGCAGACAATTCTTTTACAGCCATCTTTAAATCATGATCACATTCCACAGATAATTTGTCAAGTTTATGCTCATCAATACTCATGCTCGTAATTGTTTGCATCATATCAATATAACTCAAATCATAAACATCTTGAACAAGAGGATCAATTATGTCAACCACCGAAACCGAAGAGAACTCATCACATGGATATTTCATAGCATCAAAGATATTAAATGATATTATTTCCCCATCAAATTCCATTGACAATGTTTCTTCGTTAACATCAATTTTAGTTCTTGCGGTTTTCAAAAATGGTCTGCCAAGCAAAATTAGGGAATGAGATGTAGATGAATTATCTCCATCTTCAGTTTTTAAAATATAAAAATCTGCAGGAAATATTAAGTTATTAACTTTGACCAATACATCCTCAATTACCCCTTCAGGATATGCAATGGACCTATCCGCTAATTGCACAATAACTCTAGTAGATTTTAAGGGTCCAAGATTTAATGAAGCATAGAGAGAATATGGCATAATGTTAATAGATGATCCTCAATCTAACATGCATCCTGAAATAACTTTATCACCGATAACACAAGGGATAGCAAACATACCTGGGTCCTTTTGCTTAGGTGGAAGTTTCTGCTGAAGAACTGCAGAAACACACTCCCCCACACTTACTTTTTCATTCCCCTTGAGCTTCATTTTATTAGTGCATAATTCTTTGAGAAATTTAGCATATCGAGGAATCTGGTGGATAGCATCAAGAAGAGGAATGTTTACCTCTACTTTCTTAAAGACATCGAGAACATCTTTTTCCTCCTCTTCTTTCCGGTTTTTAGCTAATCTTAAAGGAAAAGGATGAGGTACTTTAGATTGAGAGATGGGCTCAATTTTTGGGGGTTCACTTCCACTTGGTATATTTGGACCCTGGCTTGATTTAATCTCCAATTCTTCCTCAGCATCTCGCAACTGCTTAGGCTCAATTAACTCCTTTCCACTCCGCAGAATAATGACATTGGCATTTTCTCGAGGGTTAATGGGTTGAGAAGGGAGTTTTGTGAATAAATGAGATTTAATTTGACTGACTTCGGAGGCCAATTGTCCTACTTGATTTTCAAGATTTTGTATACTGGATTTGGTCTCCTTCTGAAAAGTCATTGTGTTAGCAGCAATTGATTTAACCATATCCTCTAAAGACATACCTTGAGATTGAGCTTGTTGAGGTGGTTGATTTAATGGTTGAACAGGAAGAATGCTAGGTGGGTGTGGATGTTGAAAATTATTCGGTTTGACTCCTGGATTTCCCCACCTAAAATTTGGATGATCCTTCCATCCCTCATTATAGGTATTAGAGTGGGGGTTATACTTCCATTGTGGATTCTGAAAATTTCCGACAGCATTAACCTGTTCATCTTCAAAAAGCGTGGGGCAGCTGTTCGTTGGATGTTCAATACTTGAACAAAATTCACACATCTTTACTTGGGAGTTTACTTGTTTTCCCATCATCTGTCCAACCATGTTATTAAGATTTTTAACTTGAACTTCAAGATTGGAAGAACTTACCTCATTTACCTTCCCAGGAGCTTCGTTCCTTGTATTGAATGATTGAGCATTATCTGTCATGTTTGCAATCAAATTTCTTGCTTCTCCAGGTGATTGGTCCATAAATACTCCACCACTAGCTGCATCAACTGCGGTCCTGTCAGTAGGCACCATTCCTTCATAGAAATACTGGATAAGTAAATGATCTGGAATTTGATGATTAGGACAGCTGGCAATTAATCTTTTAAATCTCTCCCAATAATAATATAATGATTCCCCAAAACCTTGGCGTATTCCACTAATTTCCTTTCTAATGTTAGAGATTTTAGAAGCAGGAAAATATTTTCTTAAAAATATCTTTTCCATATCAGCCCATTCAGTTATTGACCCCGAAGGTAGTTCGTAAAGCCAATCTTTAGCATTACCTTGCAGACTAAATGGAAAAGCTCTTAGTTTTATAATCTCATCAGTGACATTAGAAGATTTCAAATTAGTGCACTGCGTATGAAATTCCTGAAGAAACCTATATGAGTTATCTCCGGGCATGCCATGGAAAGTAGGGATATTTTGCACAAAACCTGTGTGAAGTTTAAAATTTTCATTGACTTCAGGAAAAACAATGCAAAGCGGTTGATTGCTAATAGTGGGTGCAGCTAGTTCCCTTAAAGTTCTCCTAACCACCACATTGTTGTTATTGTTAGCCATAATGCAAGAGAGGTTAGGAAAGATTTCACCGAAGTCGCCTTGTAGATTTGAATGATTAATGGTTCCTTCTCTTGTATCTCTTTCGTTGTCGTCCACAGGATTTGAAGACTCTAATTCCTTCGAGATAACACCAAGAGTCTTTCCACTACGAAGGCGCATAAACAATTTCAATCTTTTACTTTGTCACCAAAGGAATAAGACCTAAAAACAAAGGATAAGGCTTAGTAAACTTGATCTTAAAATTTTTAAACAAATCCCCGGCAACGGCGCCAAAATTCCGAACTTTAACTAACTTATGTAGTTATGGCAAGTAAGGGTCGAACCCACAGGGATTTGTAAAATCTTAGAACAAGTAAACTAATCAAGATTAGGGGGGAAAGATTTGATTTTTATTTTAAAAAAATAAACTTTAAATAAATTTACTCACAAATTAATTAAGAATCAAAGAAAAGAAAAACGTTAGCAAGGACTTTGTATTTCGGTTTTACTTATTCGGGATTAATCATTGATAATAACCTATTTGAGTAGTGACATAGAATTCCACATAGCGCAAGCAAATTCCGATTCCTGTATAGTTAGGTTAATTCCCGAGAAACACGGCAAATTAACTTTAACCTAATTAAACTAAATTACCGAATCGCTCGCATAAAATAGTCAATGAAGTTATTCAGCTCAAGGACAACATCAACACAAATTACATAAAGTTAATGGCCGATTAAAATCATGCAATTCATTTCAAACAATTGTCTATCAATTAATCAAACACAGATTTAAATTAATCAATAGTACTACTTTTTGTTACCGAAAACCGATTCTGCAGAACCCTAGTTACTCAACTATGTAAAACAATTAAGATGGCCAATAATAATTGAAATAACACAATTGATAGAATAAAATCAAGAATTGTTCAAATACTCAAATAGAAATAATGATTCCTTGAAAAGATCGGGTTTTTAATTACAAAACGTAAATCTCATATTCCCGAATAACATAAACCTAATACATGTCCTTGCTAACTTAAAAAAACTACTCACGAAGCATAAAGGAAAACATCATAAAAAGATTAAGGGAAAGAGAAAAACTCATTAGTCGTAAATTCGATTTCCCGAGAAGCTCTCACCCTTGATCTCCTACAATGCTCAGGAAGAGGGAATCTAAAGTGCTTGACACCTTAAACTAAGCTATTAAGGCCTATAAATAGTTAGAAAAAGGTCCTAGGGTTGTTTATACAAGAGTCCTAATTAGAAACTACTTAAAACGAGCTTAAAACTTGATATCGGAAAGTGGATGCCCGAGTCTTCAAAGTGGACGCCTGAGTAAATGTGACGCGTCCACTTGACTGTCAAACTTTTGAGGGCGGACGCGTGAAGGCTGGTGGACGCGTCCACTTTCTGGCCTTGCGCGTCCACTTGGCTGCCCAACTTCTGAGGGTGGACGCGTGAAGTCTGGTGGACGCGTCCACCTTCTGGCCTTGTGCGTCCACTTCTTCTTTCTTCTAAATATTCATCTTCAAGTTTCCAATTTCATTCCAACATCTTCTAAATCTTCTAAAGACCTGAAAACAAAAGTAATAGTGTAAAGAATCATTAAAGTCACCAAAACACATAATTAGCTAGATTTAAACTCAATAAACACCATAATAAACAATAGAAAACCAAGCTAATTATGGTTCAATCATTATGTAACAAAGAGATAGAAAGAAAGAAGGAATGAAAAGACAAACTAAAATGTAAAAAAGGAAAGAAATACCTTGCAGATGGAATTTACTCTTGAAAGGAAATTAGCAGAAATCGTTTGGTGATTCTTTCAACAATTAAGCAGGCTATTTAAAGCCGTGTTTAATCACTGTTGGACATTTAATTAACTTGAATACGCCATCTTTCAGTATCCGAGAAGACGCGTATTCAACAATTTCTGCTAGGCCTGCAAGCTAAAAAGTGAAAAAGGAAAATCAAACAATTCAAAAGTATTTAAGAAAGCGATGGGTTGCCTCCCACACAACTCCTAGTTTAACGTCTTAGACTCGACGAGCACAGATTTCAATTCCTTTCTGGTAGTGGATCTTCAAAAGCAATGGAATTGATAATTTGTCCGACAAATCCTTCATGAAAAGGTTTCAGGAGATGACCGTTCACTTTAAAAATTTTGCTCGTTTGAAGACTTTTTATCTCTGCTGACCCGTGATTAAAGATATTAATGATAACAAATGGGCCAATCCACCTTGACTTTAGCTTTCCTGGAAACAGTCTCAGACGAGAATTATAGAGTAGAACCTTATCACCAATATTGAAATCTTTCCTTGAAATATTTTTGTCATGGTAATATTTCATCTTTTCTTTTGCAATCCAGGAATTAACATAGACATCATTTCTAATCTCTTCTAATTCTTGAATTTGCAGTTTTCGATTAGATTGTGCATCATCAAGATTAAGATGACATTGTTTAATGGCCCAAAATGCCTTATGTTCTAATTCCACAGGTAGATGACAGGCTTTACCATAAACCAACCTAAATGGTGACATACCAATAGGGGTTTTGAATGCAGTTCTATATGCCCAAAGAGCATCTCCCAATCTAAGGCTCCAGTCTTTCCTATTAGGATTGACTACTTTAGCTAGAATAGACTTAATTTCCCTGTTAGAGATTTCAGCAAGTCCATTTGTTTGAGGATGATAGGCAGTAGAAACTTTATGAGAAACATGATATTTTTTAAACAGAGTTTCTACTACCTTGTTGCAAAAATGCGTACCTCTGTCACTGATGATGGCCTTTGGTATTCCAAATCTATGGAATATATTGTCTTTGATAAATGTCACAATTGCTTTAGAATCATTCGTTCGAGTGGCCTTAGCTTCAATCCATTTGGATACATAATCCACTGCAAGTAAGATGTAAGTATTCCCAAAAGATAGTGGCCTTAGCTTCAATCCATTTGGATACATAATCCACTGCAAGTAAGATGTAAGTATTCCCAAAAGATGAAGGAAAAGGTCCCATGAAATCAATGCCCCATACATCAAAAAGTTCACAAACTAATATAGTCTTCAAAGGCATTTCATCTTTCTTGGATATATAACCAACTCTTTGACATTCATTGCAAGATTTAACAAAGTAATATGCATCTTTGTTAAGAGTAGGCCAATAAAATCCACTTTCCAAAATTTTTCTAGCTATTCGTTTTGGTCCAAAATGACCTTCACATTCAAAAGTATGACAAAAATTCAATATAGATTGAATTTCATTATTTGGAACACATCTGCGTATGACATTGTCTGCGCAGCTTTTGAATAGGTAGGGATCATCCCAAAGGTAATGTTTTGAATCATTCCTAATTTTATCCTTTTGAGGCTTGGATAAATGATTTGGAAATACTTTGGTAACAATATAATTAACCATATCAACATACCAAGGTATAATTCCATGCAATGCATAAAAATGCTCATCAGGAAATAAATCAGAGATAGGAGATACTTCCCCTTCATATGTAAGTCAACTCAAATGATCAGCAACAAGATTCTCTGCTCCTTTCTTATCTCGGATTTCAAGGTCAAATTCCTAGAGTAAGAGAATCCATCTCAGTAGTCTTGGTTTAGACTTTTTTTCTTTAACAGGTACTTCAGAGCTGCATGATCTAAATAAACAATTACTTTTGTTCCCAACAGATAAGATCTAAATTTTTCTAGAACAAAAATAACATAGTAGAGTTCCTTCTCATTTGTGGTATAATTGCATTGGGCATCATCAAGTAATTTAGATGCATAATATATCACATGAGGAACTTTATCTATTTTCTGACCTAGAACAGCTCCAACTGCTTTGTCACTAACATCACACATTATCTCAAAAGGAAAATTCCAATTAGGGGGTTGAATGATAGGTGATGAAATCAATTTTTCTTTTAACAGTTTAAATGCATGTTTGCAACCTTCATCAAAATTGAATTTACGTTCTTTTTGTAATAGCTTGCACAAAGGTTGAACAGTTTTAGAGAAATCCTTAATAAACCTTCTATAGAATCCAGCATGGCCTAAGAAAGTTCTTACCTCTCTTACCGTAGAAGGATAAAGAATAGACTTAATCACATCAATCTTGGCTTTGTCAACAACCAGTCCTTTTGGTAAAACTACGTGCCCTAAAACAATTCCTTGTTCTACCATAAAATGGCACTTTTCATAATTGAGAACAAGGTTAGTTTCAACACACCGTTTAAGCAGAAGTTCCAAATTTTCTAAACATGAATCAAATGAATTTCTATAGACAGTAAAATCATCCATGAAAATTTCAATGATATTCGTGACAAAATCAGAAAATAAGGACATCATGTATCTTTGAAAAGTAGCAGATGCATTGCATAAACCAAAAGGCATTCTTCTATAAGCATAAGTATCAAATGGGCATGTAAAAGTAGTCTTACCTTGGTCTTCTGGGGCAATAGCAATCTGAAAATAACCAAAATAACCATCAAGGAAACAATAATGAGAACGACCAGATAGACGTTCTAACATTTGATCCATGAAAAGAAGGGGAAAATGGTATTTCCTAGTCAATGCATTTTCCTGTAGTCTATGCAGACTCTCCAACCATTTTGCACTCTAGTAGGAACTTTCTCACCTTCAGAGTTATCCACAATAGTTATTCCACTTTTCTTTGGAACAACATGTACAGGACTTACCCAATGTGAATCTGTGATTGGGTAGATGATACTAGCATCAAGAAGTTTTAGAATTTCAGCTTTTACTACTTCCATCATAGGAGGGTTTAGTCTCCTTTGTGACTCTCTGGTTGGCTTAGCTCCATCTTCTAACAATATACGGTGCATGCATGTTGATGGGCTAATACCTTTAATGTCGACTAAAGTCCAGTCGATGGCAGTCTTGTTGTCCCTAAGGACAGAAACTAACTTCTCTTCTTGGGAAGATGAGAGATTGTTAGAAATAATAACAGGTAAAGCATTATCTTCACTCAAATATGCATATTTCAAATGAGAAGGTAAAGCTTTAAGCTCAAGTGACGGGGGACAAACAGCAGATGGTAATATTTTATCATGTGAGCTTGGTAATGCAATTTTAGAATTACTAACAGGACAAGTAGATAAATCCTTGACAGTTTGTTTGAGTTCATTGTCACATTCTACAGATAAAGTGTCAAGAGCATTTTCATCTATGCTCAAGTTCATAATGGATTGCATCATTTTAGTGTAGCTCAAATCAAAAATATCTTCAATAAGTGGATCTATAATATCCACAACAGAAACTGTAGAACATTAATCAGAAGGGTACTTCATGGCATCAAATATGTTAAAAGAAATTTTATCACCATCAAATTCCATTGATAAAGTACCTTCATTAACATCAATCTTAGTTCTAGCAGTTTTCAGAAATGGTCTACCTAACAGAATAGGTGACTGTGATGAACAAGTATTTTGGCTATCCTCAGTTTTCAAAATGTAAAAATCTGCAGGGAATACTAAATCATTTACTTTAACCAGTACATCTTCAATTACTCCTTCTGGATAAGCCACAGACCTATTAGCTAACTGAATAACAATTCTAGTAGGCTTCATTGGTCCCAAATTTAAAGAGTTATAGATTGTATAAGGCATGACATTAATAGATGCTCCTAAATCTAGCATACAACCTGAGACTACCTTATCACCAATTTTACAAGGGATAGCGAACATGCCTGGATCTTTCTGCTTTGGAAGAAGTTTCTGTTGGAGAACAGCAGACACACATTCCCCCACACTGATTCTCTCGTTACCTTTAAGCTTCTTCTTGTTGGTACAAAGTTCTTTTAGGAACTTAGCATAACGAGGAATCTGTCTTATTGCATCCAAAAGAGGAATGTTGACTTCAACTTTCTTGAAGATCTCCAGAACATCTTTTTCTTCCTCATCTTTCTTGTTCTTAGTTAACCTATTAGGGAAATGAGGACTTACCTTGGGAATAGAAGAAGAAGATTCTCCTATTTGAGGAACTTTGTCGGAAGATGTTGGGCTTGAAATAGGTGCTTTCTCTGTGCATTTATTTTCCTCTGGTCTCTTGGATTCTTCCAACACTTTACCACTTCTTAATGTTACGGCACTAGCATTCTCTCTAGTATTGAGTGTTTGTGATGGAAGTTTATTGAAAAGCTGTATTTTCAATTGACCTAACTCAGAAGCCATTTGTCCTACCTGATTCTCCAAGTTGTGAATGTTGGACTTTGTATCCTTTTGGAAGGACATGGTATCTCTCTGAAAAGATAAAGAACTTGAGGCTAGAGATTTTACCATATCTTCTAAAGACATACTCTGTTGTTGGTTCTGAGGAGGTTGAGGAGGATTTTGGTGTTGATTAGGAACAAAACCTGGTGGGTTCATTGGTGGTCTAACCCCTTGGTTACTCCATCTAAAGTTAGGATGGTCTCTCCACCCTTCATTGTATGTGTTGGAGAATGGATTGTGTCTTCTCTAGGGTTGGTTCTGAAAATTACCCATGGCGTTGGCTTGTTCCCCTTGAAATAGTGTAGGACAAGAATCTATAGGATGGTCGTTGCCTAAACAAATTCCACATGCTTTTACCGGTGCATTGATTCTTTTCCCAACTAAGTGACCAACTAAATTGGTAAGATGATCTAGTCTTTGCTCAATTTGTGTAGATGATGATGATGATGATGCATCTACTTCATTTACCTTTCTTACGGTATCATTCCTGGTGTTAAAAGATTGTGAATTAGTAGTCATGTTAGTTATTAATTCACGCGCAGCTTGTGGGGTTTTATCTGAAAGAGCACCACCACTAGCAGCATCAATAGTCATCCTGTCATAAGAAATCAAACCCTCATAAAAATATTGAATTAATAATTGTTCAGGTATTTGATGATGATGACAACTAGCACATAATCTTTTAAATCTTTTTCAATATTCATACAATGTTTTACCAGTTTGTTGTCTTATGCCACTTATATCCTTTCGGACTGTTGCAGTTCTAGATGTAGGATAATATTTAGCTAAAAAAAGCTCTTTGCATTCCAGTCCAATCTTGAATAGATCCCGAAGGCAAATCATATAACCAATCTTTTGCAGAAGTAAGCTAAAAGGAAAATAACACAATTTTATCACTTCATCTTTTGTACCTTCTTGTTTCAAATTAGTGCAAATAATATGAAATTCTTTAATGTGCCTAAGTGGATCTTCTCCGGGTAATCCATTAAAAGTTGGCAAACATTGTATAAAACCAGTATGCATTTTAAAATTAGCATCAACTTGTGGAAAAATGATGCATAAAGGTTGTTCATCAAGGAGCAGTGAGTTCTTTTAGAAATCTTTGATTCAAATCCATATTAAAAAGATGAGGAGGAAGAATATCACCAGGAATAAGTTGGGTATTCGGTTGATTTTCTACTTTGTCTTCTTCAAAATCTGTAGCTTGTTCTCTTATCTCAACTGGTGTTTTACTCCCTTGTCCTTCTCCGGTGATCTTACCACTTCTTAAGTGCATACAACAATGAACTTGTTGTTTGGTGTCACCAAAAGAATGAAATTTGTAATAAAAGAAAAAGATTAATAATTTAATAGAAGAAATTAAAACAAATCCCCGGTAACGGCGCCAAAATTTGACGAAGCCTGTCGTACGACTCTTAAATTTAAACCTAACAATTCCTATGTAGATAGGGAAAGTAGGGATCAAATCCACAGAGATTTGTCAACTCTTAAATTAAAATCGTTAATCTGAAAGGGTTTGGGGGGTTTTTGGTATTTTGAGAATAGAATTAAAAAGGAATTTGGAATATAAATGATATAAAAAAAAGCGTTAGCAAGGAATTAGTATCAAGTTATATTTTTCATGGGATTAATCATAGATCAAGACATTATTAAGTAATTGGTTTTAGAATCCCGATTAGCTCAGACAGATTTCTATCCTTACAAATTAGATTAATCCCGATCAGCTCAGACAGATTAATCTCTAATTTAATTAAACACCACTACCAACCAGTGTGTATAGGATGTTCAATCAAATTGCATTAAGTAAATAAGGCATCACCAACATTAAATTGTATATAACAATCAGCTTAATTATATACAATTTAAATTATATAATTTCACTACTAATTTAATTAAGCCAAGAGCTACAACTCAATTAAATTAGTAGATGCCACTTGAATCATTAATACAAGATTAATAATCCTAGCTATATAATCACGTTTATTAACTAGATTGTCAATCCAATTATTTCACATAATTATATTAATTAAAACAGGAATTACATAAATACTTAATTAATATATAGATATAAATATATTAAATAAATATACAAATATATATATATATATATATATAAAGAAAGATTGGATTTATATTAACTAAACAAATTAGGCGGTTCAACCGGCCATTTAAATAAATTAAACTAAAAGTATGGAGGCTCGGCCTTCCATAAAAAAGAAAATAAAAGACATAAAAGTAAATTAAACTAATAGGTGGCTCGGTCATCCATTTGCGATATTTAAAGTGCATAAAGCAAAATAAATATAGACTAGGTGGGTAAACTGACCATAAGTCCAGTTAAATAAATCCAAATAGAAATTAAGTACAAAAAAATTTATCTCATAATCCCATTTATTAATAACTTAACACATATCCTTACTAACAAAATGAAATTACTCACAATCCATATTTAATAAATATAAGATGAAATTTATCAACATTAGAATGAAAATTTGAAAGAAATACTCCCCGAAAATATTGAAATTATCCGGACATAATTTCTTTACTAAATTTTACAAAAAGACTTGAAAAAC
The DNA here is from genome assembly GCA_019593545.1 of Apocynum venetum. NCBI lineage: Eukaryota > Viridiplantae > Streptophyta > Magnoliopsida > Gentianales > Apocynaceae > Apocynum > Apocynum venetum. The sequence goes on along the minus strand of SRSM01000686.1, from coordinate 57,869 downwards.
TATTCTAAATATTCTAGAAATTATATTAATATTAAGATAATAATAAAAGAAAGAAATTACAAAATAAATGAAGAATAGTGGAGCTAAATTGGTGTCCTAAATGAGAAATGAAGCTAGCATATTTATAGGGAAATTTCTAGGGATAAAATGGTCATTTTGACTTCCGGTACTGTAGCAGGTTGACTTGTTGACTTTGACCAGACGACGGATACTGTTCATGACGTATGCAGTGATGTCATCATCGACGATGGTACTGTTCACCGGAGTTACTGTTCATCGATTTTTTTTTTTTTTTTTCATCTTCACTTCTTCCTCTTCTTCTTTTTATCTCTAAAATATACTAAAATACACTAAAAACTTATAAACAAAAAAATAGAAAGGAAATGTGAAATATATCAATTAAATGACACAATTAACCGATTTTTAAACAAAATATAGTCATTAAATAGTATAAAAATCAGTTAATTTATGAGTACTTCAATGCTCATCAGGAAATAAATCAGAAATATGAGATACTTTCCAGTCATATGTCAGTCGACTTAAATGATCAACAACAAGATTCTGCTCCCTTCTTATCTCGGATTTCAAAGTTATATTCCTGGAGTAAGAGAATCAATCTGAGTAGTCTTGGTTTAGACTCTTTCTTCTTTAACAGGTACTTTAAAACTGCATGATCTGAATAAATAATCACTTTTGTTCTCAACAGATAAGATCTAAATTTCTCTAGAGCAAAAATAACATAGTAGAGTTCCTTCTCAATTGTGATATAATTGCATTGGGCATCATCAAGTAATTTAGATGCATAATGTATCACTTGAGGAACTTTATCTATTTTCTGACCTAGAACAGCTCCAGCCGCGTTGTCACTACCATCACATTTTTTCTCAAAATGAAAATTCCAATTAGGGGGTTGAATGATAGGTGATGAAATCAATTTCTCCTTCAACAATTTAAATGCATGTTTACCACCTTCATTAAAATTGAATTTATGTTTTTTTTATAATAACTTGCATAAAAGTTGAGCAATTTTAGAGAAATCCTTAATAAACATTCTATAGAATCCAACATGGCCTAATAAGATGCATAATATATCACATAAGGAACTTTATCTATTTTCTTACCTAGAACAACTCCAACTACTTTGTCACTAACATCACACATTATCTCAAAAGGAAAATTCCAATTAGGGGGTTGAATGATAGATGATGAAATCAATTTCTCTTTCAACAGTTTAAATGCATGTTTAAACCTTCATCAAAATTGAATTTATGTTCTTTTTGTAATAGCTTGCACAAATGTTGAACAGTTTTAGAGAAATCCTTAATAAACCTTCTATAGAATCCAACATGGCCTAAGAAATATCTGACTTCTCTTACAGTAGAAGGATAAGGAATAGATTTAATCACACAATCTTGGTTTTATCAACAGTCAGTCCTTTTGGTGAAATTACGTGCCCTAAAACAATTCCTTGTTCTACCATAAAATGACACTTTTCATAATTGAGAACAATGTTAGTTTCAATACACCGTTTAAGCACAAGTTCCAGATTTTCTAAACATGAATCAAATGAATTTCCATAGAGAGTGAAATCATCCATAAAAATTTCAATGATATTTGTGACAAAATAAGAAAATAAGGACATCATGCATGAAATCATGCAATAAGAACATCATGCATAAGGCCTTATTTGATAGTTTGAGCCTTTCTAAACAAACCATACTTATATATATCCTTCGATCCTATTTTGAGCCAACATGTATGAATGGTTTCATTACCATTTAATTTCTTTGATAAATAGCATCGTTTATTACTTTTCTATCCAGATACTTTATTGAAAATGTATTAAACATGTGTTAATCCTTTGATTACGAGATATTGTCAAAAATCGAAGATAAAAAGCTCATTTATATGATCTCTTAAAAAAAAAGGAAATTACTCACAATATATATTTAATAAATATAAGATGGAATTTATAAACATTGGAAAGAAAATTTTGAAATATAAACTCCCCCGAAATATTGAAATTATCCGAATAGAATTTCTTTATTAAATATTACAAAAAGCCTTGAAATATTATTATAAAAATTATGGAAAATATACTAAGATGAAGACAATAATTAAATAAATAAATTGCAAAAGAAATGGAGAAGATTGAAGCTAAATTGGTGTTGAAATCATAAAAATAAGCTTCCTATTTATAGCCACAAAAATCATGGCCAAAATGGTCATTTTACACCCCAAAGTCTTGAAAATTTGGTTGGTGGCCTAATTTCCCCCAACTTCACCACGTGTCGTATCCTCATTGGTCCACATTGCGGTTTCTAGAAGCGTTACTTGTCATCTTCTTATTGTGCCACGTGTCATCTTCTTATTGCACCACATTATCGGATGACATGGATTTTTTTTATTTTACTTCTCCAACATTTATTCTTCTTCTTTTTATCTCCATAATGAACTAAAATACACTGTGATAAATAGGTGACTCTGATGAACAAGTATTTTGGTTATCCTCAATATTCAAAATGTTGAAATCTGCAAGGAATACTAAGTCATTTTACACATAGGCTTCTATCTCTAGTAGCACAAAGAATAATTGTATATGCACCCACAACCAATGAGCTATTGGATGAATTAATAACTTTTGTACCAGAGACAAATCCAAAAGTACCTCCAATTAACTGGTCAATTTCCGGTAACAAGCGAAAAAGAGATTCAGTGGATTTAAAGTTAAAGTTGTAAGTTTTTCTTTTTAAATAAATGTGTGTTATTTTTTTTTATTAAAAGTTGTGGAATAATGTTGTTGTTTTTAAAACTTTGTGTATTTTTACATTGAGGACAATATAATTCCCAAGTGTGGGGGATGGTTTGAGTAAAGAGTTAAGTGATTAATCTCATTTGATTCTTTATCCACACCTTTAAAAACTTTTTTTAATAACTTGTTATTTTTTTGAATAAATCATGCATGTATTATAACTTTTTAAGATGTTAGGTAATTTTGTGTTAAATTGTTCATCCTTTTATAATTGTACCCCTTTCTGTAAAAACTTTTTCGAATAAATCAATTGAATATCTTAACAATTTGAAAAAAAATATTCTTATTTAACTAATGTGGCTAAATCTTTTATATTATGAAACTCGGAGTTAAAAATATTAGTATTGTGATTTGATGATAATGTAAGTTTATTATGTGTTTTTGTACATTTAAGGTTACTCTCTACATACTAGAACTTGTTCTTTCACATGCTTGAGACAAAATTTAAATAAGATCTTGGTTGATTTGGGGATGACATAAGGCCTTATTTGATAGTTTGAGCCTTTCTAAACAAACCATACTTATATATATCCTTCGATCCTATTTTGAGCCAACATGTATGAATGGTTTCATTACCATTTAATTTCTTTGATAAATAGCATCGTTTATTACTTTTCTATCCAGATACTTTATTGAAAATGTATTAAACATGTGTTAATCCTTTGATTACGAGATATTGTCAAAAATCGAAAGATAAAAAGCTCATTTATATGATCTCTTCAAAAAAAAAAAGGAAATTACTCACAATATATATTTAATAAATATAAGATGGAATTTATAAACATTGGAAAGAAAATTTTGAAATATAAACTCCCCCGAAATATTGAAATTATCCGGATAGAATTTCTTTATTAAATATTACAAAAAGCCTTGAAATATTATTATAAAAATTATGAAAAATATACTAAGATGAAGACAATAATTAAATAAATAAATTGCAAAAGAAATGGAGAAGATTGGAGCTAAATTGGTGTTGACATCATAAAAATAAGCTTCCTATTTATAGCCACAAAAATCATGGCCAAAATGGTCATTTTACACCCCAAAGTCTTGAAAATTTGGTTGGTGGCCTAATTTCCCCCAACTTCGCCACGTGTCGTATCCTCATTGGTCCACATTGCGGTTTCTAGAAGCGTTACTTGTCATCTTTTTATTGTGCCACGTGTCATCTTCTTATTGCACCACATTATCGGATGACATGGATTTTTTTATTTTACTTCTCCAACATTTCTTCTTCTTCTTTTTATCTCCATAATGAACTAAAATACACTGAAAAACTTACAAACAAAGAAATAGAAGGAAAACGTGAAATATATCCATTAAATAACATAATTAACTGATTTTTAAACAAAATATAGTCATTAAATAACATAAAAATCAGTTAATTTATGAGTACATCAATTTCACTTCTAACTTCTTCCACAATCTCAATATCTAGAAGATCAAATGTCTATTGATTCTCCTTATTTACTTGTTCATTGGTTACAACCTCTGAAACTTCTAAACCAACCTTTGAAACAACTAATGCATCCTCATGAATTTGATTTACCTTACCTTCTGATACACTTTGACTGTATCAAACTCATCCAATATAACAATTTGTGATGCCATCACTTGAGGCTCTTCATCTAGACTCCATTCAACCAATAATCTTGAAGAGTTAACATCTGTATTTTTTTTGTTTTTTCTTTCTTGGTTCAACAACATCATACTTTTCCTATTCAATTTCCTCAATCACAACATTAGTTTTCACCCTAAACTCTAGTGCAAACAGATGAAACTCCATTACCTCTTCCATGAAAAAAAAAAACTCAATCACCTTCACCCTGTCAACAAACTGACACAATGTTTTATGTCATCATCCCCCATATCAGAATTAGACCGTTCATTTGTCTCTTTGTTTTCTCCAAATAATATAACAGTGAGTATTCATTTTCATCAAGATGGCCTAAAAACTTCAACATTAAATTATTGAATCTAGTGAAATTACTTTTCTCCAACAACACGTGTAACCTATAGTGCCATCGACCCTAGAAATATACCCGCCATGATATATTTTTAACGTGAAGTAACCAACGTCCATATTTGTCTAGAGAAAATAAAAATTAATAAAAAAATATATGTTCAACTTAGATGACCACAAAAATAATGCATATAAGGAAAGACTCATTTGTCAAATAGAAAAAATAGTGCAAAAGTAATATTCCATGATATATAGTGTTTTTTCTTTATGTCGAGGAAGAATCCAACTCTAAGTCAACCTTTGTTTGGGTGGGTCCCAAAACACACATTTCCGTATCAAAAACTACATGAATCATTGTCCTAAACAGACGCAATAAAAAACAATTGAATGGTCCAAACCCTATTACTCTCAATTACTAAAATAACAAACATTCGAGCTTAAAAATGTTTGAAAATGCACAATGTTACCATATAATAAGTATGGATTGACATAAGCATCGTTGTCATTTTAGATTGTCCAATCTCCAAATCAAGACATTTTTTGTCGGTTGGGAATGTTTTGTATGGGGACAAGGACTTTTTTTCATCTCAAACTTCTTGACTTTTTGTTGGGTTCACTTCATGGTCTTTAATATGATAGTGAGCATTGGTAATGTCCTTCGGAAGGTCAATTTTCAGAGGTTGGGTTGATTTTCATAGTTTGGTTGTGGGTAGAAAGGAGTGTGGGGATGACAACTGTTGGTAGGATAAGAGTGGGAGTTTGGGAAAAAGGTATAGAGAGAAAGAGACATCTTGTCTCCTAGTGAGAATTTGTTTTTATTTGGTTGTACTCTTTGATGAAATTACTCTTGAAAAGAAGTACATGGCGTCATTTGGTTTGACTTCATATGGACTTAACGTGCAAAATGGAAGGATAACAATTAATAATGTTTGATAGTCAGAGGGCAAAATTTGCAAATCATAGTTGGAGGACAAAAATAAAAAGCATTGAAAGTTGAGGGGCAAATGGCGCCATCTACCCTTGTTATTATCTAATATGCTAACTGATATGTATTATTTCATTGTCATGTTTATAAAGGGATGGCACGAAGACAGGTTTTGTTGGGTTTCGTGTTTTACCCTGTCCGGTGGGTACGGAGATTACCCGATATAAGCAGGAATGGGGATGGGGATGGGGATGGAGTTTTAATTACAGGTTTTTGCGGGGATGGAAATGGGGATGAAGAAGGTGTTGTATGCAATGGATACCCACCCATACCCAAACCCGCTTTATATCCATTTTGTACCCGCATATATCTTGTGATATTGTGATATTTATAAATATAAATAAATCCATATGTATAAATTTGTTGTTATTATATGTATATATATATATATATAAATCATTATTATTTTTATAAATCATCAATGTTGTTAATTTTAATACACCAAATAAATATTTTTTAAGGATAAAATATTAAACATTACACATTAAATTTAAAATATATTATATGAAATAATCTTCATCATTACACAATACATTAAGAAAATACATTGTTCACTTGAAAGAGAATCTAATGCATATGGCCAAAACAGACTACTGATCCGATAGATTACATATATCTACAATTATAGGTCTAAATCAAGCTCATCTTTTTCTTTTTTGCACTTGTTACTTTGAAAAAAGGTACTTGAAATGGACCAATTAATCAGAGGTACTTCATGATCAATGATAGGAACAAAAGTTTCTAATTTGAACATCACTTCAAATAAACTGGTTGTTGAAAGAAAAAGCCTTCTTAAAAAGGGTGATAAAAACCTATTTTCAACTGTCTTATCAAGAAATATCAGTAAAGGATCAAAGAAATTGATGACATTAAACAGACAAATAGGTTTGTTATGCAAATTTAAGTTTAACCAATCAACAATGTTCAACATTTGTTCTAACATGTCAAATCCTCTTGGTAATACTATGAACGCATCAAATTTTTACATCATTATACTTATGCGTTCATGCATATAATTGACTTATATATCGGATCCCACTATTCTGTCATATAAAGGTTTTAATGGAATTGGAATAACACCTACTGTTTTAGACTTGTCTTTGTATGCTGCCTGAGTAGCAACACCAACTAATCCAGAGCATTACATCTTCCATATATTACATTAATCTTATGACGAGCTAATAATGTCCTCAATTCAATTGCAGCTTCAATATTGGGTTTATCGTTTCCAAGGTTAGTCTCACCAAAAAGACCAATGGTTTTTAACGCTCTTGCTAATAAAATATTTGTAAAAGTACATTTTTATTCTAGGTGTTGCAGTGTCTTCCATTTTTTTGTTTTGATGTGTCTTCCGTTCTTGGTATTGAAGTTCCTTGCACTCTTGGTCTTGAAGAAGAAGAAGAATAAGATGTTTTTAATTGGATAAGTGTAGAAGAAGTGAAATGATTATTAAGGGGTTGAAGAAGAAAGGTTTTTTTGCCTAATAACAACCTCTATATATAGAGATAGACCACACACACATACACAAATATATATATATATATATATATTCATTTATATCATATCATCTCTTTTGACATTTTATCCAATTTTTCAAACCAACAAATTCAATTCCGTTGGATTATTAAATCTCATCATCCTTTCCAATTTGTCATTTTGTGCCATTTTTTCAAATTGATTTGACAAAATGTTCTATCCTCTTTTATATTTTTTGGCATTTTGTGCCATTTTTTCAACACGGTTTGAAAAAACGACACAAGAGACCAAAAGAGAAAAGAGTTTATGTGCCATTCTCTTTTCTCTTTTGGAATCTTGTGCCATTTTTTCTAGACCGTGTTGAAAAAATTGCACAAAATGCCAAAAATTATAAAGGAGGATAGAACATTTTGTCAAATCAATTTGAAAAAATGGCACAAAATGACAAATTGAAAAGGATGATGAGATTTAATAATCCAACAGAATTGAATTTATTGTTTTGAAAAATTGGATAAAATGTCAAAAGAGATGATATGATATAAATGAATATACATACATATATATATATATATATATGTGTGTGTGTGTGTGGTCTATCTCTATATATAGAGGTTGTTATTAGGCAAAAAAACCTTTCTTCTTCAACCCCTTAATCATCATTTCACTTATTCTTTTTCTACACTTATCTAATTAAAAACTTCTTCTTCTTCTTCTTACTTTCATTACAAAAATGGATAATTCAATTCTTATACTTCAAAGTTATTATTATTGACAAAAATATATCACATAAGAATTGAGAAGTTGCAAGTTCTAATATTAAAAGGAATGCTCGAGCACATTAGATGCTTAATTGAAGCTAATATTCGACTTTTCCCTAAATGTCTACCTGATTTAAGTAAAAGTGGTTTTGTCAACAAAAGGAGAGGTAAGATATTAGAAGTATGTTATAGATGTGCTAGATGACATCCAATAACATCATTGGATCACTTTCATAAAAAAATAATTGAGTAAAAAATTATTTGATGACATCTGATTTACCCTTGAGACGCATCATTGTGGAAGTGTACAATGAGAACTTATGAAATTGTGGAATAAATTCAAAGATGAATAACAACGTTATAGTTTAGGAAATTTTATTTTAAATGATCATATATACAAATTTATACAAAAACTGAATGAGAAAAATTTAAATATGTAATGTGAATGTCATGGAATTTGTTGATGTAATATATTTGAAATTTTATTAATGTACTTTATGAACATTTTTTTTATTTAATGCACTAGATATTTTTTATATGTACATTTTGAAGTGGATGGAGGTGGAGAATTTTGTATACCCACGGAGATGGTGTTGGGTGTTCCCATTATGATTCAATCGGGGATGGAGGTAGGGATGGGTAATATATTTTTCACTCGTGAACAAGGCTGGAGGTAAAAAATTTTATCACTTAATAGTAAAATTGCCATCTCTATGTTTATATTGTGTGACCAATTATGTAATCATCTAACTTGCTTTTAATGCAATGTAATATTTTTGTTATTTATAGAATTTTATTGCAATTATAGTTATTATTTCCATTATCTAAATTAAGCACTTTTCTTCCCCGCTCATGTACCCAACTATCTATGCTGATAAGAGGGTACGAGGGTTGGCTTGTGTCATAACAACCTAAACATGCACATAAATATATTCATACATATATGTATTTATATATACATGCATCATTCACATATTGTTAATTAAATGAATACATATATTTGTTTTCCTTTTTGAATAAGGAAATCTGAGTAGATTTGGTTTCCTTTTTAAATAAGTAGAGTTCCTAATCAAACAAGGATTTGAACTCTTTCTTCTATATATGTAATTGGAACAAATCAGATGATAATGATTTGAATACAATTTTGAGTTTTCTCTTAAAAGTTCTTGTGAGAGCTTTGTTTTTGAAAGCCTTAAAGCTTTTAATATCTTAGTTTTGATTAAATGACAAACATTGATAAGGACTAATGGCTTTATTGTATTAGTGATGATCTTTTAGGATTCATATATCTAATCCTTGCAAGATCAAAGTTTCAAATCTTCAGGAAAGAGCTTTTGATGTCAAGCCTTGAAGATAAGCGTTTCTGGATTAGATAGGATCTAGAGGTGTAGCTTTAATTCTTTATTTATCTTTGGTTATCTCTAGGTCTATCCCTTTGAGTAATGAGTTCTATAGGTTGCTCAATAAGAGTGAAATGATTTTCAAAATGCATTTCATTTAGATAAAACATGAGTTGGGTATTTGAAATGATTTTCAAAATACATGCACATACTTCAAAATTCATAAAATATAGTTTGCAAACTCTTAGAGTTGTTTGGGAACTTGTTCTGCATAGTTTTAATGCATTTGTGGTCGACCTGACAAAAGTGTGGACGACCACAAATCATGCGGTCGACCAGACTTCTCAGAGTATCGTCCGCAGGCTGTCCAGAGTTCTCTGGAACACTTGCGGATGATGGAGCGGTCGACCGGACTTCTGAGCTCATCGTCCGCAGGCTGTCCAGAGTTCTCTGGAACATTTGCGGATGATGGTACGGACGACCCTCTTGATTTGCGGTCGACCGCACTTCTCCTGAGTGGGATTCAAACAGCCATTTTTATGACCGTTGGTGCATACATATAAATACCCAATCGTTTAAACAACTCATATCAATTACTTTTTGAGCAAAAATCTGATCCTAACACTTCATAGAACCTCTGGAGATTATTTTGAAACCAAATCTTAACATTCATATTGTGAAATTCATCAAAGTGAGATTTATACAAAATCATTGGGGTTCTTGAGCAACTTACAAGAAAACATTACTCAAAGAGGTATTTATGCTTTACATTGATATATCTTCACATTAAGGTGATTTCATATATCAAACTCTTCTTATTCATATCTTGATTGATTTGTTCAAGGTTGCATTGAGCTTAAAACTCTAAGGGTTAGAGTGAGCCTTGAACCATAGAAAACTGTGTTTGTGTTAAGAGCTTCTTTTTCATTAATTGTTGTAATAGAGAAAGGTGTGTAGACAAGGTTATATTGTAAAACTCAAAGTGTTGAGTGAACCTTGGTTGGTTAAGAGGTTTATGTTGTAAAACCCTAAGGGAATTGGGTGAGCCTCTATTGTATTCTCTCTTACTATATTAGTGAAAGGTTTTGTGAAATCCTTGAGTAGATAGCTCAAGGTAGTGGATTAGGTTTTGTTGGATAAACCGAACCACTATAAATCTTTGTGTTCATTGCTTCTTTTCTTGAACTCATCTTTTCATACTTTGGTTGAACACCAAGTGTTTGATATTTGTTATCTTAGAAAGCTTGTTTAATTTAAATAAGGAAAAATCGGTTAAAACCTAATTCACCCCCCCCCCCTCTTAGGTTTTTCAATTGGTATCAGAGCAGGTCTTCTTGTTGATAAGGCTTAACATCCTTGAAGCAAAGATTCTATGGCTCATCTAGATAACAATATGATGGTAGAAGGTTACTCTACTACTAGACCTCCTTTGTTGAATGGCACAAACTATAATTTCTGGAAAAATAGAGTTAGAATCTATATATCTTCTCTAAACTATGAATTATGGAATATTGTTGAAAATGGTCCCTATGTTCCTTTCAAAGTTGTTGATGGTATAAAGATTGATAGAATTTCTGAGGAATTTGATGATGAAGATAAAAAGAAAATGACTCTTAATTTTCTTGCCATGAACACTCTTACTTGTGCACTTGATATGAATGAGTATAACAGGGTAAGATGTTGTGAATCTGCACATGAAATGTGGAGACTACTTGAAGTGACTCATGAAGGTACAAACCAAGTAAAGGAAACAAAACTTGGTATGCTTACAAGGGAGTATGAACTTTTCACTATGAAATCAAATGAAAACATCACTGATATGTTTACTCGCTTTACTAACATTATTAACGGTTTAAAAGTGTTTAGCAAGTCTTATTCTATAGGAGAACAAAATATGAAAATACTCAATGCTTTACCAAAGGCTTGGGAAGGCAAAACCACTGCTATGTTGGAAACTCATGATTTGAAGAAGAAACCAGTGGAAGAGCTTATTGGATCACTTCTCACTCATGAGATTAGGATGAAGTGGTTGAATGATCAAGAAGTGGAAGACAAAGGGAAAAGAGGAATTGCTCTCAAAACTAAAGAGAACAACGAAAATGAATCTTCCAGTGATGAGGAAGAAATGGATGATGAGGAAATAGCTCTTGTCATGAAGAACTTCAAGAAAATGTTCAAAAAGGGACATTTCAACAAATTCAAAAAGAAGCCATCGACATCTACAAATAACAACTCAAAGCAATGCTATGAATGCGGAAGTCCAAATCACTTCAAAGCGGACTGTCCAAAATTAAGAGAGAAAGAAAAGAAGTACAAGTCCAAGAACAAGAAAGGACTTGCTTGCACTTGGGATCAAGAAGGAAGTGAAGATGAAGAACAAACTGAACATGCAAATGTTTGTTTCATGGCCATTGAAGATGAGGTAAATACTCCAAAAACTCCTTCTTTAGTTGATGATGAAAGTGATGATGATATTTGTGACATGTTTGATAGAGATGAATTCATCTCCAATCTCTATAAGGAAATGAAAAAGATTATTAAGAAAAACAAAGTCCTGAAATGTCAAGTAGAGAAGCTATCATTAGATAATACTAGGCTCATCGATGAAAATGCCTTGTTAACTTCTACAAAGATTTGTCTTGATGAGAATGTTATTGGTTTAAATGATAAGGTAAAATTTCTTGAGAATGCTAATGTTGATCTTATTTCTAGAAACAAGAAGTTGGATGATATGATGAGTGATTATGATGCCATGAAAATTAGAATGAGTGATTTAAGTGCTAGCTTGCAAAAACTTACATGTGGTAGGGACAATTTGAACAAACTACTTGGTATGCAAAGACTCACTCATGATAAGAGAGGTCTTGGTTTTGATGATAGTTATAATAATGTCTCACACACACATGAGAGTTTATCTCACTCACATGTGTCACATACACATAAGAGAGTATCTCATGCATATCATTCACATGTCTATACTTCTTCAAAAATATGTTGTACTTATTGTGGTAAAAATGGTCATAAAGTGACTAGATGTTATGTGAAGAAAAAGATTGAGAATGGTGCTAAAAGCACTTGGGTAATTAAAAGAACTAACCCCAATGGACCCAAGAGAATTTGGGTACCAAAAGGCTTATTAACATCTTTGGTGTAGGTATGTTTTCAATTGAAAACAAAGGAGAACAAATGGTTTCTTGACAGTGGATGCTCAAGACACATGACTGGAAATGCATCCATACTTAATGATGTCAAACCAAGAGATGAAGGATTTGTGACTTTCGGTGACAAAAAGAAAGGGAAAATCATTGGCATTGGCAATGTTGGTAAAAGTACTTCTCCCTTTATTAAAGATGTTCTTCTTATTGATAATCTCAAATATAATTTGCTTAGTATTAGTCAATTATGTGATAATGGTTATAAGGTTATTTTCAAGAAGGATTCATGTTTAATTATTAATGATTGCTCTAACAAAACTGTTTTTGTTGGAAATAGAAATGGAAATATGTATGATCTTTACTTTGATGATTTAGTTGAACAAGATGTTAAATGTCTTGCTTTGAAAGATGATGATGCTTATCTTTGGCATCGTAGGTTAGGACATGTGAGCATGGATACTTTGCATAACTTATCTAAACATGAATATGTTAGAGGATTGCCTGCCATTCATTTTGAAAAAGATCGTGTTTGTGATGCGTGTCAATATGGTAAACAAGTCAAGAGTTCTTTTAAACCTAAGAAGATTGTTTCAACTTCAAAACCTCTTGAACTTGTTCATATGGATTTATTTGGTCCTATGAGGACAATGAGCCTTGGTGGAAAATTGTATGCTTATGTGATAGTTGATGACTTCTCTAGATTTACTTGGGTATTATTCTTGTTGGGCAAAGATGAAGCTTTTGGAGCTTTTGTCAAGCTTTTTAAACAAGTACAAAACACCATAGGTTGCAAACTCATCTCCATTAGAAGTGATAATGGTAGAGAATTTTGCAATATTAACTTCACTAAACTGTGTGATGAGAATGGAATTTCTCACAATTTTTCTGTTGCTAAAACTCCTCAACAAAATGGTGTCGTTGAGAGGAAAAATCGTACGTTACAGGAAATGGCCCGTTCTATGCTATGTGAAAATAATTTGCCAAAGTATTTTTGGGCTGAAGCTGTAAACACCTCTTGCTATATTATAAATAGAGTGCTTCTTAGACCCCTTGTGAAGAAAACCCCCTATGAACTTATGTTTGGCAAAACTCCTTCTATTTCTTACTTCAAGGTCTTTGGTTGTAAATGTTTTGTTTTAAACGTCAAAGACAATCTTGGTAAGTTTGATAAGAAATCCGATGAAGGTATATTTCTTGGCTATTCTTCAATAAGAAAAGCTTATCGTGTGTATAATAAGAGAACTATGATTATTGAAGAAGTTATTCATGTTGTTTTTGATGAATCTAACATCTATTTGCCAAGAAATGAGATTGAAGGTGATATTCAAGAAATACCTTTGAAGTCAATAAATAAGGATGCTGCTCAAACAAATGAAAATCCTTCAACATCAAAGGATGAGAATAGAGAAGTCCTTGAAAATCAAGAATCTATCTCACTTGAAGAAGGAACAAAGTATGATCTTCCAAAAGAATGGAAATATGTTCACAACCATCCAAAGGATCAAATCATTGGTGATCCAAATGAAAGGGTAAGAACTAGAAGATTTTTTACAAATTTTGTTGATGATTTTGCATTTTTATCTCATTTAGAACCTAGGAACATTGATGAAGCTCTTAATGATGATTTTTGGATTATTGCCATGCAAGATGAGTTAAATCAATTTGAAAGGAGCAAAGTATGGGAACTTGTACCTAGACCTTCAAATCTTACTATTATTGGTACAAAATGGGTCTTTAGAAATAAACTTGATGAACATGGTATTGTAACTAGAAATAAGGCTAGACTTGTTGCTCAAGGATATAATCAGGAAGAAGGTATTGATTATGATGAGACCTTTGCTCCAGTGGCTAGATTAGAGTCCATTAGAATGTTACTTGCATTTGCTTCCTTTAAAGGTTTTAAATTATTTCAAATGGATGTCAAAAGTGCTTTCTTAAATGGTGTCATTCAAGAGGAAGTGTATGTTGAACAACCTCCTGGTTTTATTCATGAATCATATGTAAATCATGTGTACAAGCTCTCCAAAGCCTTATATGGTTTAAAGCAAGCACCAAGAGCTTGGTATGATAGACTCAGCAATTTTCTTATTGAAAAAGGTTTTTCTAGAGGTATAGTTGATACTACTCTCTTTATTAAAAATAAAGCTCATGATATTTTGATTGTTCAAATATATGTTGATGATATTATTTTCGGAGCTACTAATGAAAATATGTGCAAAGATTTCTCTAAGACTATGCAGGATGAATTTGAAATGAGCATGATGGGTGAGTTGACATTTTTCCTTGGATTACAAATTAAGCAAGCAAAGGAAGGTACTTTCATTAACCAAGCCAAGTACACAAAAGAATTACTGAAGAGGTTTGGAATGGCTGATTCAAAGGAGATTGATACTCCTATGGCCACATCTATTAAATTAGACAAAGACGAGAATGGTAAGATGATTGACCAAACTATATACAGAGGAATGATTGGTAGTCTTTTGTATTTAACTGCTAGTAGACCTGATATTATGTTCTCTGTTTGTCTATGTGCTAGATTTCAATCATCTCCTAGAGAATCTCATTTGATTGCTGTGAAACGTATTCTTAGATACTTAAAGGGGACGATAGATTTTGGTTTGTGGTATCCAAAATCTATGTCTTTTGAGCTAGTAGCATTTACTGATGCAGATTATGCAGGTTGTAGAGTAGAACGTAAGAGTACTAGTGGTCACTGTCAATTTCTTGGTTACTCTTTAGTTTCTTGGTATAGTAAGAAACAAGCTTGTGTCTCTCTCTCTACCACTGAAGCTGAATACATTTCTGCTGGTAGTTGTTGTGCACAAGTTTTATGGATGAAAACCACCTTGCAAGATTATGGCTTGAACTTTGATTGTACCACTATCAACTGCGATAATACTAGTGCCATAAATCTGACAAAGAATCCTATACAACATGCAAAAACTAAGCATATAGATATTAAACATCATTTTTTACGTGATCATGTTTTAAAAGGTGATATTGTTCTTGAGTTTGTTCCTACGGATGATCAATTAGCTGATATTTTCACAAAGCCTTTGGCTGAGAAAAGGTTTTGTTTACTTAGAAAACTTTTGGGTATTGGTACGTTTGATTTCTAACTTGTGCGTTTTTATGAAGTCAGTCAAATATATGCTTTTGTGCATTGTTTTGGATAACACCATTGGCAGGTGCGGTCGACCGCAAGCTAGAAAATAATCATCCACAGAACAGACAGTGGACTTGAGGATGATCATGACAGGATGACCGGTCGACCGCAGATTCAAAGTATCGACCGGAGAGGTTCCAGTGGACGTGCGGACGATACACTTATCAAATCGTCCGGTCGACCGCAGATTAAACACATCGACCGAAAATGTTCCAGAAAATTTGCGGACGACTCAAATTAAAACTTCCGGTCGACCGCAGATTAAATTTATCGACCGAAAATGTTCCCGAGTTACAAAAATCAAGGTGCGGACGATACTGCGGACGACGATCCGGTCGACCGCACATCTGTAGACCGTTACAAATATGCCTCTTTCGGACGCAACTTTTCATTTTCCAATCATCCCCACCTCTTCATTTATCAGCCGCAACTCTTCAAACTCTCATAACCCACGAACAATCCACCATAAATACACTTCATTTCTTCCCCAATTCATACATTCATCCTACATATCCTTGTTTGCTGCATTTGAAAACCCTAGAAATGGCAAAAACTCAAAGTGACAAGGGGAAAACACAAATGGTTCAAGATGTTCCAAAGAAGAAGAGAACCATGCAAGCTTCTTCTCAACTCTTCAGGAGCAAGCATCATGAGGATCGTTACAATGATTACCTCAAAAATCGCCAAGTAATTTCTGGGAGCACCATTGATAGGTATGAATTTCCCTTTGATAGAATTCTTACCTATATGGCTTGGCAAGGATGGGATAATATAATTGATCATGAAGAATCCTTGTATACTGATCTTGTATATCAGTTTTATGCTAATCTTGAAGAGGTGTTAGAAAAGAAGGGAGAGATGACTATAAGGACTCTTTTTGTTTCAAGGGTCAATGGGATAGATATACAATTTACTTCCATTGGTTTAGATGAAATCTTAGAGATACCTATAGATGGGATTGAGTACTTTAATACTCATCACAGAATAAATCATAAGGATTTTTCTACTGAGGGTTTTGAGAAGATATTCACTAAAGGAAACTCTTTTGTAAACTTAGTCAAGAGAGAGGCCAATGTGTTTAGTTTTGAACATCGAATTCTTCATCATATGTGCACTAACATCTTCATCCCCACTGAAGGCCATAAAACTACTGTCACGTTTATGCATATGTTTCTTATGTATTTGTTGG
This sequence comes from Apocynum venetum, assembly GCA_019593545.1. NCBI lineage: Eukaryota > Viridiplantae > Streptophyta > Magnoliopsida > Gentianales > Apocynaceae > Apocynum > Apocynum venetum. The sequence continues at coordinate 41,025 of SRSM01000686.1, read as the reverse complement.
TGAAGAGAATCCGGGTGGATTTTGGTTACATTATGGTACACCACATGATGGCTACCATTGAGAAGGGCAAAGGTGTTCCGAAAAGCTTACCCTATGGACGGTTATTAACCAAAGTTTTCCGCCATTTCAACGTCCCATTTCCAGAACTGAAGGGGACAAAACATGTGCCTAAGTTCAACTTTGCTTCTTTTAAAAGAATGCAAGCGTTATGTCTCAATGGTACATGGGATTTGAAGAAAAATATGACTTCGGAAGAGATCATTGTGGCAACAAAGGAGACAGCAAGGTTGATGGGAAAAGAACCACCGATAATTCTTCATGAAGACGATCCTTTCTGGCGAAGGTGAAGACTCACAAGGAGTGAAAAGATCACTTCATCTAGATGAGGAAGAAGATGTTCCTCTTGAGGCTCCAGATTTGAAGAGGGCAAAAGGTAAAGAAAAAGTTGGAGAGGAAGATGTATCCACTCCAAAACCTGCCATTTGGGGTGCCCTGGAAGAAATCTCTTCTCAGATTGGCTCCATGTTTAGCACATTTGACAATCATTTCAAGACACTTCACTCCAAGATCGACGACCTGGCATCAAGGGTGGAGTACCATGGCATTGAGATCATCAACATCAAATTTCATCTAGAGGCACTACATGGCATTCAGGTTGACGTTTCTACACCACCACCTTCACATGATATGCCCCCGCCTGATGAGCAGCCTACTGGACCATCCTCTTCCACAGCAAAAGTTTATATGCGACGACCTAGGAGATAGTGTTTTTCTGCACTTATTGTACTTTTGTTTTATCCAGACAACTTATCTCTTGTTTGTATTCTTAACTCTATTTTTTATATATTTTTCCCCATGATGACTCCTTGGTAGTTGAGGGATCTTATTGTTTAAATTAACTTAGTTCTATCCTTTCTATCCATTCTTTTTGAATGATGACAAAAGGGGGAGAAAAACTACTGTTGATTGCAATATATAAATGTCGTGAAACTAACTTTTTTGTTTCAGGAATTTCTGAGATGAACTTAAATGCTCAAACTCATCAAAATCAAGAGAAAGGAGAAATAGCTCTAAAAGGTTAAGTATGGCTATCCTTGGTTTAAAGGTTATATATTTCTAAGTTTATGCTATATTGAGATTGAAGGAGAATGGGAATTGTGCGTTGGTGGCCGGGTTGGCTTTATGTGCGATTTTATGTGTTATCTCATCTCTTTTGCATTGTTGAGTTTGTATTGTGATATTGAATTTTATAAGAGTTACAAAGGAAACTCTGTCAAATTTTTTACAAAACTGATGTATATTGATAGGGGGAGCTTTATATATGTTTTTATAGTCTATCTATATGCTCTTAAATCTGGAAGGAAGGAGGATACGGAGGTTGGTAGAAAAATAGGCTTCTTTAAGCCTATATAAGCTAGGAAGTGATCTCATATACTTACAATGAATACTTTCATTTTGAGATCCAATATTTATTCGAAAAATGTTACATTCTATATATTTCTTGATATCATCAAACTAAATGGTTATATGCTATATGTGATATCTTACAAATACCTAGCATATTGTAAGGGGGAGCATTTTACAATGCTTGATACATATTCTATAAACTCTTCCTTACTTTGAATCCTTGCACTTAATTGTTATATTCATCACATTGCATCAATATTTGTCATCATCAAAAAGGGGGAGATTGAAAGCCTTAAAGCTTTTAATATCTTAGTTTTGATTAAATGACAAACATTGATAAGGACTAATGGCTTTATTGTATTAGTGATGATCTTTTAGGATTCATATATCTAATCCTTGCAAGATCAAAGTTTCAAATCTTCAGGAAAGAGCTTTTGATGTCAAGCCTTGAAGATAAGCGTTTCTGGATTAGATAGGATCTAGAGGTGTAGCTTTAATTCTTTATTTATCTTTGGTTATCTCTAGGTCTATCCCTTTGAGTAATGAGTTCTATAGGTTGCTCAATAAGAGTGAAATGATTTTCAAAATGCATTTCATTTAGATAAAACATGAGTTGGGTATTTGAAATGATTTTCAAAATACATGCACATACTTCAAAATTCATAAAATATAGTTTGCAAACTCTTAGAGTTGTTTGGGAACTTGTTCTGCATAGTTTTAATGCATTTGTGGTCGACCTGACAAAAGTGTGGACGACCACAAATCATGCGGTCGACCAGACTTCTCAGAGTATCGTCCGCAGGCTGTCCAGAGTTCTCTGGAACACTTGCGGATGATGGAGCGGTCGACCGGACTTCTGAGCTCATCGTCCGCAGGCTGTCCAGAGTTCTCTGGAACATTTGCGGATGATGGTACGGACGACCCTCTTGATTTGCGGTCGACCGCACTTCTCCTGAGTGGGATTCAAACAGCCATTTTTATGACCGTTGGTGCATACATATAAATACCCAATCGTTTAAACAACTCATATCAATTACTTTTTGAGCAAAAATCTGATCCTAACACTTCATAGAACCTCTGGAGATTATTTTGAAACCAAATCTTAACATTCATATTGTGAAATTCATCAAAGTGAGATTTATACAAAATCATTGGGGTTCTTGAGCAACTTACAAGAAAACATTACTCAAAGAGGTATTTATGCTTTACATTGATATATCTTCACATTAAGGTGATTTCATATATCAAACTCTTCTTATTCATATCTTGATTGATTTGTTCAAGGTTGCATTGAGCTTAAAACTCTAAGGGTTAGAGTGAGCCTTGAACCATAGAAAACTGTGTTTGTGTTAAGAGCTTCTTTTTCATTAATTGTTGTAATAGAGAAAGGTGTGTAGACAAGGTTATATTGTAAAACTCAAAGTGTTGAGTGAACCTTGGTTGGTTAAGAGGTTTATGTTGTAAAACCCTAAGGGAATTGGGTGAGCCTCTATTGTATTCTCTCTTACTATATTAGTGAAAGGTTTTGTGAAATCCTTGAGTAGATAGCTCAAGGTAGTGGATTAGGTTTTGTTGGATAAACCGAACCACTATAAATCTTTGTGTTCATTGCTTCTTTTCTTGAACTCATCTTTTCATACTTTGGTTGAACACCAAGTGTTTGATATTTGTTATCTTAGAAAGCTTGTTTAATTTAAATAAGGAAAAATCGGTTAAAACCTAATTCACCCCCCCCTCTTAGGTTTTTCAGTTTTGAAATTCTCTAAGAATTTCGCCACTTATAATTAGGGTTCTTAGTTGTTTGATAACTAAAGGCTCCTAATATTCGTGATCTTTGGTAATAGTATCAAGAGTTTGTTACGGGTCTTGTTTGATAGATAAGCAAGGATCGTATCAAGATGTTTCTAAGTATTGTGCTAATTGCATTACATGTTTACAAGCTAAGTCTAAAGTGCATCCACATGGTTTATACACACCATTACCTGTGTCACATGCACCTTGGATAGATGTTTCTATGGATTTTGTTCTTGGTTTACCTAGAACTAGACGTGGATTTGATAGTATATATGTGCTAGTTGATAGGTTTTCTAAAATGGCACACTTCATTCCATGTCATAAAACTGATGATGCTTCACATGTTGCTGAATTGTTCTTTAAAGAAATAGTTCGTTTGCATGGTATGCCTAAGTCCATTGTGAGTGATAGAGATGCTAAATTTTTATCTTACTTTTGGAAAACTTTGTGGGCAAAATTGGGAACTAAATTGCTGTTTAGTACTACTTGTCATCCACAAACTGATGGACAAACTGAGGTAGTGAATAGAACTTTGGGACAATTATTGAGAGCTATCATTAAAAAGAATCTGAAATCATGGGATGATTGTTTACCTCATGTAGAGTTTGCATATAATAGGAGTGTGCATTCCTCTACTCATTATTCACCTTTTGAGATTGTTTATGGTTTTAATCCTTTAACACCATTAGATTTATCTCCTTTACCTTTGGATGAACAAGTTAATTTTGATGGAGCTAAAAAGGCAGAATATGTGAGAAAAATTCATGAAACAGTCAAGCAAATATTGAGAAAAGAAATCAGCAAGTGATGACTCAAAGAAATCATGGAAGAAAGAAAGTGATATTTGAGCCTGGTGATTGGGTATGGTTGCATTTACGCAAGGAAAGGTTTCCTAAGCAAAGGCATTCAAAGCTTCAATCAAGAGGAGATGGTCCTTTTCAAGTTGTTGCAAGGATCAATGACAATGCTTACAAATTAGCTCTTCCTGGTGAGTATAATGTTAGTGCTACTTTTAATGTTTCTGATTTACTTCCTTTCAATTATGCAGGTGATGATTCGAGGGCGAATCCTTTTGAGGAAAGGGGGAGTGATGCGGAGCATGGAGATGTTATTAATGGAAATTCGAGTTCAAGCACAAATAAGAAGAAGCTGGATCCTTTGAGCTATGATGGAGGTCCAATTACAAGAGCTAGAGCTAAACAGATGAAAGATGCACTCAATGGGCTTATTTTGTGTTATTTGGATCAATCTGCTCAAGAGGGAAATTGCATGGGCTGTCCAAGACTTGTGAATTTAATTAGATTTGATACAAAAGAGAAGAAAGTCCAATTACAAGCCCACCAAACTTAAGAATTTCGTCCAGCCCATAAGGATTTTAGGGTTTATTTGTTTTCTATAAGAATTTGGAAATCTTGGCAGATTTGGTACCTATTAGATTTGTTGTTTTATTTGTTTTCCTTTTTGAATAAGAAAATCTGGGTAGATTTGATATCTTAGTAGATTTGGTTTCCTTTTTAAATAAGTAGAGTTCCTAATCAAACAAGGATTTGAACTCTTTCTTCTATATATGTAATTGGAACAAATCAGATGATAATGATTGAATACAATTTTGAGTTTTCTCTTAAAAGTTCTTGTGAGAGCTTTGCTTTGAAATTCTCTAAGAATTTCGTCACTTATAATTAGGGTTCTTAGTTGTCTGATAACTAAAGGCTCCTAATTCGTGATCTTTGGTAATAGTATCAAGAGTTTGTTACGGGTCTTGTTTGATAGATAAGCAAGGATCGTATCACCTAATATAGCCTTAAAGTTTAGAAATTGTCTCATTTTTCGAGGATCCAGTCCGGATTGGAATCAACCGCTATTCCTTACCTTCTTTCTGTGGAATGGGCAAGGTGGACCAATAATCTAGATGTCCTTCAAAACCAACATAATTTATTTGCAATGGAAAACATCTTTATTTCGGTGGTTTTTTTTTTTTTTTTTTGATACATCTTGTATGACTTTGTCACTCTTTTGTACATTTATTTATCTCTTGAGGAGTAATAATATATACATAATATATATTTATATATATAGACTCTTAGAGTATTACTAAATAGTTCCTAGAATTCCATATAAATTCGAAAATAACTTAAGGACTGAAAATTTTCAGTTCACCGATTAAAAATAATTGAAAAATAATCTCCAAATCACATTGAAAATTCAAAATGAACTAAAATTTTTGTTATGTAAAATATTATGCTACATTTAATTACTAATATTGATTGGGCAGTTACATTGATTAGACCATAAAATACCCAGTCTAACATTAAATTGAGCAATTTGATCATGTAACATAAATTAAAAATAAAATTAGTCAAAATCTATTTCTCTTCATTTCCTTTCATAATTTCTTTTCTTCTTTTTTTTTTGAAAAATTATTCACCAATTTCTTGTTTATTATGCCATTCCAACCACTCCAAGTAGGAAATTTGTCAACAAGCTTATTAATTATGACGACTCTTACATATTTCTCATATCTCATCATCAAACTCATCTCTTTTCTAATTTTGTATTTACAACGAATTAAAATGTTTATCATGTGTACATAAATTACACTACATTATTTAAAGATCTTGTTATTGATATTAAATATAAGTTTTAACTTTTAATTATATCATCATTGCCTTTAAAAAAATATTATGTAGCTAGAATTAGACCAAAGAACACTAAATTAATTAATTTTTAAATTCAACATCATATTGGATTTGGACTTAAGCACTTGTATCTGCTGGTACGTATAAACATATTCATAGCATATTTATCTTGAAAATAAGCAAGAGCCCAAGCAAAAGGCAGGAGTATAACACGCATCCAAGATGTCCGGGAGAAGAGAGTCGTATAAAAGCTGGGAGTCAACATGACCGTTGTAAAACAGCTCATCTTCCCATCCCTTGGTTCACAGAGACCCTCTGAAGAACTCAGGAAGGAAAAGTGAACCCACAACCACAAAGCTCCAAAAGCAGGTCCCCACTTTTTGTGCTGCAGCAGCACATATCATCAGTAGCTACATGTGACAAATTCCCGTCATCAAAGTTTCCCTCAGTCTCCACCAGGGACACCACCCCAATTATTAGTCACATCAAGGAAACAAAGCAAACTTTCTATAGCATTGTATTAACAACACCCTTCGCCCCCCCCCCCCCCTTCTCTCTCTCCCTCTTTTCTTTTCTTTTCTTTTCTAATTATTAGTCACATTTCCGAGCTTACAAGCAAATCTAGAAAACAAAATAAGCTTCCTATAGCTTTGTATAAAAAACGTGATACTCTTGTAGTGCTGTAGAGATAGCATTAAACCGCATTCAATTTGGCAATCAAAAGGCAAAAAATGCAGAAAAATGAGAGGAGTTGAGGATAAGAACATTTCGAGGGAAAAGAAAAAAACAATGCGGCAAAAGGTATACAAGAAGTGCGGGAATATGATATGATCAATTCTTCACTTAATGATGATGGTATATAACTTAGGAACAAAGAAAACATACAGCAAAAGGAAAAAATTAAAACAGCTGGAAAGACTCACTGCTCTAAGAAAAGCAAGAATGAAGATTATCATGCATCTAAAGCCGGCCCATTGTCATTGCCAAAAACATCTGTACAATAACCACCTCTCTCTCTCTCCCTCATTTCATAACTACAAGCCAGCTTGGGGCGCAGAAGGCAGGGCCAATCCTTTTAGAATTCCAACCAGGTTATCTGAATCCAATACTCTCTGTGAAGCGGGAATCTTTCTAGAAACGCGATTTGAAAGTATGAACTCTATAGAAGGGTTACTGAAACCTTCAATATCTTAGAGGGGTGAGAAATAATTGTTCACCCACGTCGTGTCTCTGTCAGTCCTATCCTTGAATTGTCTCAGATGTCTGATTATCTGATACCTTGCTCTCCACATCAGCAGAACCACAACTCTCCTTCATGGACTCAATTTCCATGCTCGCTGTTCGACTTTTCCGGTTCCTCCGGTCCTAAAAATAAAAAATTTGAATGATCAATATAAAAGTACTCTAGGGGCCATGGACAAATCATCAACTTGCTAAATGATTCATTTGATTCTTTTTGAAAGGAATAATACTAGATCAATCAGGAACACCCCGCATAAAAAGTAAGGACCAACTATCTGTACACATGGGGATGAGCTCTGCGGCTTATAAGCAAGACTTGACAAGGATGACCAGTTTGCGGTTTCCCTTTTTAAAAATGCTGTCTATACTTTGTCAAGACACAAAAGATGCTCAAATGCTCAACAAGTGCGTTGTGGAGCTAACTTTTCTGCAAAGTTACAAGACAAGAAGTCTGCGACTCCTAATCAGCATTGCAAGAAAGCATTATTCATATCTTAACACCATAGACAACAGTTGATTACTTTTTCTTATCATAAACTCAAATCATTCATTTTATGTTTGGGAAATTAGAGAAGCACCCAAGTAGAGGAAAGAAATAAACACAAATCAACCGCAATAAATCATATAGATGGTGGCTAGCAGATTACCACCTCACGGTATGGAAATTCATCTGCGTCTAGCATTCGAACAACTTGACTCATTCTAGGTCGTTTCTCAGAGTCAGGATCAAGACACCTAAGAGCTACCAGCAGTGCACGTTTTAAAGCACGAGCAGTGGGGTTTACTTCAAGGTTAGGATCCACAACTTCTTCTGCTCTTCTATTTCCTACCATCATTTTTAGCCACTCAACAAGATTTACCTGAATAGACATTAGAATTTACAGGAATGGCACAATTCAATCCTCTAATATACCAATTGGAGGTAAATGGCAAGGCAAAGAAATAAATCAAAGAAACTCTACCAAAAACAAGTAGCATATAGCTTACAAATATTCAATACCTCATTAGCAGGACGGCCATAATCTACTGGATCTCTTCCAGTGACTGCTTCAAGTAGTAGAACACCAAAACTATATATGTCACTCTTTTCGTTCAATAAACCAGTGTTTGCATATTCAGGGGCCACATAACTGCAGCTCACAAAAATATGAAGGATTTTCAGCATAAGAAATTGGTGGTATAGTCCCCATTGGATCATTTACTAAATATTGAACAGATTAGACAACAAATTGAATTAAGAATATACACACCCAAATGTTCCCATCACTCGAGTAGTTATGTGGCTTTCTCCTGAACCTAAGAGCTTTGCCAATCCAAAATCAGAAACTTTGGCATTGAATTCATCATCAATCAAAATATTACTAGATTTTATGTCTCGATGAACGACTTTAGGTTCTATAGCTTCATGCAAGTATGCAAGCCTGGAATACAAAACAAAAGAATTATTATTGCCCCTGCTCATAAAAATAAGGAAGTTTCAATTCAAGTAACATCAGCAATACACGCAATTAAAACCATTTTCCATCACAAGAATCAGGGAGAAAACAAACATTTCATCTAATAACAATTGGCCACAGCACTTAAGTAATTCACTTTTCAAAATGATTGACAGAGACTAGACATTTAAAACTTGCTGAAACAAAATTTCTTAGTTTAAGAGAAAACTTGCTGATTCAGCATTTTTTTTTAATAAATGACAGACTTACGCTTTTGCAGTACCAAGAAGAACCTTCATACGGGCTTCCCAAGTAAGGGTACCATGTTGTCTCATAGCCCCATGAAGCCACTGTTCCAAGTTGCCATTGTTTACATATTCATACACTAGCATCCTTCACAAGAAAATAGAATATAAATTTATCACAGCTCCACAGTGAAAACTATTAAGTAAAGCCATCACAAATAGGTAACTAAATATTACACATTCAATTTCATCTTCTTTCTTCTTTCCTTGATTTTACTGCTAGAGAGCAGATAAAACTTGAGGCTAAGGACTATGCCCTAGCAAAGCAGCTTAGAGCTAGGCTAGCCCTTGGCTACAATCATGGATCTCAAAGCTACTTGAGAAGAATTGCAAATAGAAACTGGTACAGAAAATGCAAAAATACTTCAAAACAATTTGAAACTATGTCTGCTAGGTAATTTAGAAGCTTACCTGTGAACACCTTCTATACAGTACCCCAAAAGTCGAACAAGATTCTTGTGTCGAACATGGCCAATGGCCTCTACTTCAACCCTGAATTCCTTTTCAGCTTGCCCACTACATAGAAATTAATTATTCATCCATGAATAAGTAGAAACTCCAGACCGAATGATGGAAATTAACAGGCTTTTGGAAAGGGAGAAACTGATTATATCATACTCACAGATTATTAAGAAGCTTCTTTACAGCAACCTCTGTTCCATTGACCAATCTGCCCCTAAAAACCACTCCATATCCACCCTCCCCAATCACATTCTCTGAGGAGAAGCGGTTCGTTGCAATATCAAGATCTCTAAGGGTAAACCAATGGCCCCAACCAAGATGTGAGATCTCTGGCAAGCCAATTAAAGGAGAGGCCATTGCAATTCCATATGACATTGAAGACTGTTTCCGGACATTTCCAGAACTTCCATCCTCCCCTGATTGAGAACTGCAACCCCTCTCATGATGATATATTGAACTACATTGGCTGATGTTATCAACATCACTTGATTTGCTCCTCCCAAGATGAACTAGCATCTTCTCTGAGTTTTTATCACTTGATTTGTCATGAACTGTTAGGTATACAGCTTCTGGATGATCAGGGTAATTTTGACCCCCTACTCTATCAACCTTAATGTCTTTTGATATATTAGGTATTTGACAAAGAGAGTACTTGGCAAGGGTTCTTCTAGATTTCCTACGAAACATTACCCATATTGATAAGATACAAAGAATCAAAATTATAAAAGCACCAACACAGAGACCGATTACAACCCATAATTTTAGACCCAAAAAAGATGTCTTCCTGCTTAATTCTGCATTTAAACTTTCAGATGACATCTCCTTTGAACCGATGATAAACCGAACCTTGTTCCTCAGGCTTTGCACAGAAAGCTACACCATGCCTCCTGGATCCCAGAAACACACATCATATAGAGATAAAGTATCCAACTGGAAAGTGCATATAAACATCTCACCAACTTTTGCAAATGCAATGATTGCACTTTTTTTGGGGCGGGGGGGGGGGAATGGGGGAATAATGAACCAGCCAAGTGTAATCTTGCTCAAGATACATTCTTAGAACCCAGAAATAGGAAATAGAAAACCGCTTATATTCATTACAGCATGAGTTTTTAAGCCAAATAAGTCAAAATGCAGGCATTGATTAACAAACTAAACAAGGGTCCAAAAGGCACCAAAATGCGCTCCCCTCCCCGCCCCCCGCCCCCAAAAAAAAAGTATCTTTTGTTCAGAAATTTTGGAAAAACAGTGGCAGAAAATGAAAACGCTATCCAAGCTGGGATTAACAACAAATCAAGTAAAACCCATTTCCTAAAGAAGCCATTTAATAGCAAAACCTATGGTGATTTCCACATTCATTGCAAAGTAAAAAGCTTACAGTAAAATCGAAATCTAATCTACAAAGAAATGAGAGCAAAATCAAGGAAAGAATCACTTACGATCCAAGTAAAATAAAAGATAAAAAGGAGATTTAATGCAATATAAAGCAGTAATCCAAAGCACGAAGCATTCACCTTTAATGTGATCTCTAAGTGAACTCCCTTGATCTTCCTCCCCGAAAACCCAAAGAATCAAAGAAAGAACCTCTTTTTGTACCTATAGAGATCCAATAAGCGAGCGTAGATATGCCAATGCTGAGTTGAAATAAAGAAAATACCCACCCAAACCAAGCACAAAATGCTAAGAACAAAGTTAAACAGTTGAGGAGAAGAGGAGTAGTTTACAAGGAGAGTGGGCTTAAGTGGGCTAAAGAGAATTAAGAAAATAATAGTATAAGGAAATTTTCTCAAACAAGGCCAGACAAAAATCTAATCTTTCTATGAAGAAAAAGCAAATGTGGATGGAGTCTTTTCTCTTTCTTTTGATTTAATTTAATGGTGATGGGGGAAGGATTGAGAGAGGGAATCATAACTCATAAAGGAAGAGGTGGGTGAAAGGTTTGGTGGGGTTGTGTGAATGTATGTGGAGGAGAGAGGGACCTCAAGAAGCTGGAAAGAAAGCTTGGGTTGTAATGGAGGAAAGCACAGGGCAAGGAGGGAGAGAGAGAGAGAAGTAAAGGAAAAGGAAAAGCAAAATTAAGGAGTGAACAAAGAGAGATTGCATTTATAGCAGTGTAATGAAAAAATGGAAAAAGTGAAAACCCCAACAGAAGGAAACGGAAACGACAAATGAATGGCATCAGTATGTGTTTGTGTGTGTGGGTATTGGAAGAGTTGGGTGTGGAGAGATGGAGTCAACTTAAGGGGAGGGAAAGTCCAAATCTAAGCTCTGCGCAACTGAATTTACTCAATTATCCTCACTCAACCAAGAATTTGTAATCAACTCATACGAGAAAGAAAAGTGATTTTGGACTCTGAAGCGATCAGACTAATCACTCCAAGATAGTGATGGAGAACTTGGAAAGAAGACGAATTTAGAAGTACTACTCTAAGGTTTCAAGTAAAATAAAATGCTGGTAGTTAGTCAATTGATATTGAATCATGTTGCACAAATGCATGAGAATTCATTTTAGAATAAATTCAAAATTGAATGTAAATTTGTAAACAAAATTATAAAGAGTTTTTGACAAGACTGGTCGAAACAATAAAAAAACTTGTGCCATTCAAACAAGGTCTTGAATTTGAGTTTTGTGTATTAAAATTGGATGGAAGTTCTCTTTTCTGGCATTAGTGTAAAGAGCATGCTAGATTAATTACGGGTTGATAATTGAATTTAAGAAATTTAAATTTTAATAGCAACATATTATAAATTTTTAGATTAAATATAAGGTGGATATTTAATTTTGAACTGTCAAAATATTATTTTAAGTTAATATTTTATTTATAATAAAAATGTTAATATTTAAATTAAAATATTTTAATTTGAACTAACTTTATGAACACTACTGGAAGGCAATTTGTTTGCTTTTGGACCTCTTTTGATCGCTTTTGCATTTAGGTAAGTTTGGTCCGAGGCATTAAGAGGGACGGGCTGGATTTTTTATGAAATTTTCTTTCTACTCCAAAAATGAAAAATTCAACATCTAAAATTTTCAAGAATTTCGTCAAATCTTTTTAAATTTGTAGCTTGAATTCGTCTATTTCAACGTTATATATGGATTTATACTATTTGAGAATATTTATGATTTTAAAAAAAAATATTCATAATATATAATAATTAAGAACTATTTGAATTCATCAATTTCACGAATTTGAATTATTTGAGAATTTTATATTTTTAATATTCATAATATTTAATAATTAAGATGTGTGTTTTTAAAAAAATACTTAATTATATCTTCATATAAATTTTAAATTTGCAAACATAATTATTTTATTTTATATACATTTAAATGAGTTAAAACATAAGTATTACAAACCTAATTTTTATAAGAGTATTTAAATATTTTAATAATAAATTGAATAAATTCCTTAATTCATTTATTTTAAACAAATATATAAAGAGATATCTTGACAATTTTCATGACAACATTTGTAATCTTTCCAAACACTGGATAATTAATTTGTTTGGATTCATTTCTCTCATACCATATTTTCAGGAATCATATACTTCAATAACTTTATTTTCCTCAACCAAGTAAGCTCTTTATGTTTATGCAAACATAAACAAACAAAAAAAAATTCATAGTGAGAGATTTTTATGAAATTTTCTTTCTACTCCAAATATTAAAAATTCAAGATCTAAAATTTTCAATATTTTCGTAAAATCTTTTTTCGACTCCAAATATGAAAATTTCAAGATCGAAATTTTTTAACATTTCTCGAAAATGTGAACTATCTTAACCACCAAAATTTACCTTTTAAACTTGAGGCAAAGCACATCTCAGTTCACGGGGCAATCTCTGGTAGTGTTGGTTGATGGTCTTCAAATGGACTTCGCTGTGTATAACAAATCTGAAAACAAAATGGAAACTGGTTTGATTTTCTAACCAACTATTTACAAAATGCATTCACAAGCGTAAGATTGTATGATCACATTTTTAAAATAAAAACACTAATAAAAAATACCACTCTAACTGAACAAGTTTGCGCAAATATCATTTGACTAAGTAAAATCTACTCATGGAAACCAAGAAACAAACATCATCCATAAGCATGAAAAATGAGCATTAATGGCGTACTTTGCATTCAAATAAGTATTTTATTTCAGAAAGTTTGAAAATTTGAAGGTGAAGAGAATAATCTTTTAAAAAGCAAAAGTAGGAATAAACACCAATTCTTGATGAACTATGACTGATTTAAATGAATTCAAAGAATTAGGAATTAGAGTTATATGAGATAATTTTAAATGGGGCACATAAGTTCTAACTATTGAAGGTATTTTAGAAAACATGTTAAAATAGAGTAGACAAAAGGCAAAAGCCGAAGGTTCATAAGATCCAAAAAAAGAATCTCAATACATGATTAACAAATTTTAAATTAAGTAGTTTTGAAATACACCACTTCATTTTTAAACCGTATTACTAATCAAGTTGCACTTATTTGTCAAATAATTGGTATATAATTGTTATGATTTTCCATTTATTTTAAATATATTGTAAAAAATGCTCTTAAATTATTTGTGATTTTTCAATTATATCATTTATTTTTTGTTATATATATCCTTAAACTAGATTACGACTCTTCATTTATATCATTATTTTTTATTTTATCATTTTATACGCTCAAACTACTCTCGGTTAATTTATATATATATATATATATATATATATATATGCTAGATAAATGCATAACATCATTGAAAAATTATAAATAAATTGAGGGCATTTTATACAATTTAAGTTTTTCTCCTTGAGCTAATGATTCCCCAAATTTTAAATGAGTATTTATACGTACATAGTAAATACAAAATATTCATCTTGAAGAGAAAATAAAATTTTTTAAATCGATAAAGGCTAAACTTTCTTTTTCATTCTTAATTATTAATACAATCATGATAATAATAGGTAGTTGTTTTTTCAAACATATTAAGAAATGATAGTTAGTTTAATTGATATGTAAATTTTATATATATATATATTTCCATATGTACTCTTGCTAATCTTTAATTATTTAAATTATTTCAAAACAAATAAATTAATAGATTTTTTCTTGAAAGTACAATTTGAAATAACTTTGTGCCTGATTATTAATGGTTAGTTCTAGGGATTTGTATTTCAATTGCTTATGATTTAGTTTTAAGGTGTGAATCCAATATAAATTAATTAATGGTGGATAACAAGAAGTAGTATTTAGGGATAAATATGAAAATGAAAAATTTTAATATAAGATTTATATAGAAAATAAACTATTTTTTAAAACTACTAAAAATGGAATAATGTCATTTTTGTGGGACGGAGGAAGTAATTCTTAACTAAAAAGAATAATAATAGAGGGCTATAAATGTTTGTGATGGACTAACTTCAATACATCTAAATTGTGTAAATAAGAGATAGAAACAGCCAAGGTAATGTTTTCTTTATTTCAAAGTGTTTAATTAACTAAAAATAATCAAGTAAAATCCTCGTAATTCCTTTTTTTCACCGGGAGTAAAAATTCCTCGTATTCATAAGTTTTCTTTTCATACATTAGAGAGGGGGAATAAGATTTTCTTTACTCCCAATAAGGATATTCGATTTGCGTATAAGGGGGAAAACAAAGAAGAAGATATTTGACAACTTAAACTTTCTTTTATCTAATATAACAAACATTTTTCAATATAATTCATGTCACTAGGTGCATGTATAATGTATTCTCAGTATGATATGTATGTTTTGCTAGAATAGTTATATAATAGTTACTAACGGAAAAACATAAAAAAGATGTCCTAAAAATAATATTTTTGCTCGTGCATCATGCTTGATATGAGCATTATTATAGTAAATTTCAACTTTTCATTAATTCAATATTTAGTTGTTGAAGCCTCCAATAAAGGTATATAAATAAACAATTTTCTAGAATATCAAATTTGCATGTTTATCTTAGAATGAAAAACTAGGAACAAAACACTCATGCCAAAACAGTCCCAAAAAAAAAAAACACTTATGCCAAAAGATTTCATTTACATATTATCAAAAGAAAAAATAACTTTCCTAAAAACAAAAGAAAGAAAAAATAACTCATATACAGCGACTACCTTCGACAGTAGAGGGTCCAATAATAAACAAAGACCAAGAAAAATTTTGAACATAAAAAATGAAATAAACCGTTAGTGGGCACTAATTTTATTATTGTCTTCAGGAAAAGGACTGTGACTTTTAACTTATGACAACTAATTTTAATTTTGGCACAACAGGAACATTGAGGGTATCTGGGTCATTTTAAAACTACTAATCTTGCAATAGTAATAATTTTCTCTCTCTTTGGCTGATTTCCAATATAATTCGCGTGAGAGAGAGAAAGAGACAGATTAGTTAAAGCCAAAAAGCCCCCATTAGAGGAGCAAAGTCTTTGCAGGGATTAATTTGATAAATGTAGCGCAAAAGCAAGGTAGATTCTCGGTTCTGAGTTCAATGTCTTTCTACATATATGTAATAAAAAAAATTCAGTAATGTAGTTCGGTTATACATTAACCAACTAGTCAAATGTTCCCACATGGTTAATATCTTTACTGCAATCTTAGCTTGAATAGGTTTGCTATCCTCCTCATCTATATATTATCTAAATTTTACTATATAACTTATTTTAAATTTCTAGATACAAATTAAGAATTTTAAAACTAAAGCGTATCTCTTCAATTTTTTTTATCAAACTGCTTTAGAGTTAATTGATCAAAATACCAAAACAATTAAGAAGAAACACATTAATGTTTTTTTTTATGAGAGAGAAGGCCCAATCTAGCCCTATGCAGGCCATCAGACCAATTTGGCTTAAAATTTTAAATTAAATGAAAAATAAAAATTATGCTAATGCTTTTAATTAGGATATAATTTTAATACAATAATGCACAAAATTTACCAAATACCAATTGCCCCTAAATTTTCCCCAATTTTGGTTTTTGCACCCAAATATTTTTGTCTGATTTGTGCCCTTGATTTTTCAAAAGTTACCAAAAATAACACTTGCATCCATTTTGACCTTTAAGTGCTAACAATATCAGGTCACGTGACCAATCCAGTGGGTGTTTTTGTCATTTCAGGATAGAAATATATGTTTTTAAGTATTCATTTTATTCTTTGTAAAATCCCTTGAAATGATTCTTTACATTTTTATATCTCATCTATATTCTCTAATTATGTGACTAACATTATTGAAATATTTATGAATGACTTTATAGTCTATAGAGATTCTTTTGATGAATACTTAGATAATTTAGAACTCATTCTTAAAAGATGCATTGAAACTAGCATTGTATTTAACTATGAAAAATGTCATTTTACAATGAAACAATGAATAGTTCTTGGACATGTGGTGTCTGGAGAAGGGCTACAAGTGGACAAAACAAAAATTGATGTGGTAAGATATCTTTCTTATCATTCTACTGTGCGAGAGGTAAGAGCCTTTTTAGGCCATATTGGTTTTTATAGAAGGTTTATCAAATATTTTTCGAAAATTTCTCAACCTTTGTGTTCTTTGTTGCAAAAAGATGTAATTTTTTATTGTAATAAAGGTTGATGGTTTGAAAGAGAAGTTGATTTCTGCCTCTATTATTCAAGCCCCCGATTGAAATTTACCTTTTGAAATCATGTGTGATGCAAGTGATAAAGTTGTGGGTGCAGTTTTAGGACAAAAAGTTGATAAAGTTCCTCATGTGATTTATTATGCTTCAAGGACATTTGATGATGCACAATGCAATTACACCACAACTGAGAAATAATCTTATTCAATTGTATTTGCATTAGAGAAATTTAGATCATATTTACTAGGAACTAAAATGATTGTATTTTCTGATCATGCAACTTTACGACACATTCTCAAGAAGAAAGAATCTAAACCTAGACTTTTAAGATGGATTTTGTTACTCCAGGAGTTTGATATTGAGATTCGTGACAAGAAGTGACGAAGTCTGTCGTACGGCTCTCAAATTTAAACCTAACAATTCCTATGTAGATATGGTAAGTAGGGATCGAATCCACAGAGATTTGTCAACTCTTAAATTAAAATCGTTAATCGGAAAAGGTTTTGGAGGGGTTTTTTTGGAATTTCGAGAATAATGTAATGACAACAATTAAAATAAATATTTTTGAGGTTTTGGATTTTGTAAAAAGAATTAAAACGAAATTTGGAATACAAATGATATAAAAAGCGTTAGCAAGGAACTAGTATCAAGTTATATTTTTCATGGGATTAATCATAGATAGATACATTATTAAGTAGTTGGTTTTAGAATCCCAATCAGCTCAGACAGATTCCTATCCTTACAAAAAAGATTAATCTCGATCAGCTCAGACAGATTAATCTTTAATTTAATTAAACACCACTACCAATCAGCGTGTATAGGATACTCAATCAAATTACATTAAACAAATAAGGCATCACCAACATTAAATTGTATATAACAATCAGCTTAATTATATACAATTTAAATTATATAATTCCGCTACTAATTTAATTAAGCTAAGAGCTGCAACTCAATTAAACTAGTAGATGCTACTTGAATCATTAATACAAGATTAATAATCCTAGCTATATAATCACATTCATTAACTAGATTGTCAATCCAATTAATTTACACAATTATATTGGTTAAAACAGGAATTATACAAACTTAATTAATATATATAAGTATATTAAATAAATACACACACATATATATATAGAAAGAAAGATTGGATTTATATTAACTCAAGAAGTTATGCGGTTCAACTAGTCATTTAAATAAATTAAACTAAAAGTATGGAGGCTCGGCCTTTCATAAAAAAAAAAGAATTAAAGACATAAAAATATATTAAACTAATTAGGAGGCTCGGCCTTCCATAATATAGAAAATAAAAGACATAAAAGTAAATTAAATTAATAGGTGGCTCGGCCATCCATTTGCAATATTTAAAGTGAATAAAACAAAATAAATAAAGACTAGGCGGGTAAACCGACCATAAGTCCATTACTAAGCTCCTAAGAATAATGGCACTGGAATTCTCCCTAGGATTTAATGGTTGTGAAAGTAGTTTGCTTGAAAGTTGGGTTTTGATTTTGCTTATCTCTGTAGCCAACTGTCCTACTTGTGTCTCTAGATTGTGAATGCTAGATTTGGTCTTTTTCTGAAAATCATTGTGTTTGAAGCTATATATTTGACCATATCCCCTAAAGGCATACCTTGCATTAAACAAATAAGGCATTAGCAACATTAAATTGTATATAACAATCAACTTAATTATATACAATTAAAATTATATAATTCCATTACTAATTTAATTAAACCAAGAGTTGCAACTCAATTCAAGTAGTAGATGTTACTTAAATCATTAATACAAGATTAATATTCCTAACTATATAATCACATTCATTAACTAGATTGTCAATCCAATTAATTCACACAATTATATTGGTTAAAACAAGAATTATATAAATACTCAATTAATATATATATATATATAAAGAAAGATTGGATTTATATTAACTAAACAAATTAGACAGTTCAACCGGCCATTTAAATAAATTAAACTAAAAGTATGGAGACTCAGCCTTCCATAAAAAAAAGAATTATAGGCATAAAAATATATTAAATTAGTTAGGAGGCTCGACCTTCCATAATACAGAAAATAAAAGATATAAAAGTAAATTAAACTAATAGGTGGCTCAGTCATCTAGTTGCGATATTTAAAGTGCATAAAGCAAAATAAATAAACACTAGGCAGGTAAATCGACCATAAGTCCAGTTAAATAAATCCAAATAGAAATTAAGTACAAAGAAAATTATCTCATAATTCCATTGATTAATAACTTAACACATATCCTTGCTAACAAAAGAAAATTACTCACAATACATATTTAATAAATATAAGATGAAATTTATAAACACTAGAAAGAAAATTTGAAAGATAAACTCCCCAAAAATATTAAAATTATCCGAACGGAATTTCTTTACTAAATATTACAAAAGCCTTGAAATATTATTCTAAAAAATTTGAAAAATATACTAAGATGAAGACAATAATAAAATAAATAAGTTGCAAAAGAAATGGAGAAGATTGAAGCTAAATTGGTATTTAAATCATAAAAATAAGCTTCCTATTTATAGCCACAAAAATTAGGGGCAAAATGGTCATTTTCACCCCAAAGTCTTGAAAATTTAGTTGGTGGCCTAATTTCCCCAACTTCGCCACATGTCACGTCCTCATTGCTCCAAATTGCAGCTTCTAGAAGCGCCAATTGTCACATTCTGATTGCGCCACTTGTCATCTTCTGATTGCACCACATGTCATCTTCTCATTGCGCCACGTAATTGGATGACATAGATTTTTTTTAAAATTTTTTTTTAAACTTCTTCAACATTTCTTCTTCTTCTTCTTTTTATCTCCATAATAAACTAAAATACATAAAAACTTACAAACAAAGAAATAGAAGGGAAACGTGAAATATATCAATTAAATAACATAATTAAGAAAATAAAAGACATAAAAGTAAATTAAAGTAATTAAGTGTTTTGATCATCCATTTGTGATATTTAAAGTGCATAAAGCGAAATAAATAAAGACTAGGCAGGTAAAACCAACCGTAAGTCTAGTTAAATAAGTCTAAATAGAAATTAAATACAAAGAAAATTATCTCATAATCTCATTTATTAATAACTTAACACATATCTTTACTAACAAAATGAAATTATTCACAATACATATTTAATAAATATAAGATGAAATTTATAAAAATTGGAAAGAAAATTTGAAAGATAAACTCCTCAGAAATATTGAAATTATTCGAACATAATTTCTTTACTAAATATTACAAAAAGCCTTGAAATATTATTCTAAAAATTCTGGAAAATACACTAAGACGAAGACAATAATTAAAGAAAGAAATTGAGAAGATTTGAGCTAAATTGGTGTTGAAATCATAAAAATAAGCTTCCTATTTATAGGTACAAAAATCAGGGGCAAAATTGTCATTTTGCACCCCAAAGTCTTGAAAATTCAGTTGGTGGCCTAATTTCCCCAAACATTGCCACGTGTCGCATCCTCATTGGTCCACATTGTTGCTTCTAGAAGCGCCACTTGTCATCTTCTTATTGCGCCACGTCATCGGATGACATGAATTTTTTTTTTTTTAAAAAAAACTTCTCTAACATTTCTTCTTCTTCTTCTTATCTCCAAAATGAGCTGAAATACACTGAAAAACTTACAAACAAAGAAATAGAAAGGAAACGTGAAATATATTCATTAAATAATATAATTAACCAATTTTTAAACAAAATATAGTAAATAAATAACATAAAAATCAGTTAATTTATGAGTACATCAAGAACCAATTCGAGTTCCCATTGGGCCTATTACAACAGCTCGTGCCAAGAAACTTAAAGAAGCATTTAGTGGGTTGGTTTAAGGGATTTGGACTCAAACTAATTCATGGAGGCCCATTGAAGGAATTGACAATCATAACCTAATGTGCATGATTCAAGCTCTAGAATGTTCCAATTAAGTTATTGAGAGTTGTTTCTCTTTGATTCTTAAATGAATGTCTTGAACTTATCAGAATTTCATAGATTCAAACCTAGACTTATCAATGAGACCAACCATAGATAATTGTTCTTGTGTTGGTTAGGCATTGGGTCAAGGTTCATCATCCCAAACCATTAGGATTTCAATCTTGGAGATTGATTTGATTAGAGTTGCATATGTTTATTAGCATAGTTCGTATCACACGATGCTGACTAGGTCATTAACCCGCTAACGTGGCGTTGACCATTTTTTAACTATTATTCCCAAATTTTGAACAATAAATTCAAAAACAAAATATACAAATAATGAGATTAAATAGAAATGCAAAAACATTTATATAATACATAAATTAATTGAAATTTAGTCAAAATAATATGCTTAATATAATACATAAATTAATTGAAATTTAGTCAAAATAATATGCTTAAATGACACAAACATGAGTTTAAAAAAGAAAATATGTAGCTAATTAGCAACCATTTTTAAAACATGTTAAAAATTGCAAAATATAAAAAGATACAAAGTCCTCAGAAATTCATCAAAAATTTGTTATAACTCTTTATTTTAATATTTTTGTCTTTTTTTAAAATGATTTTAAAAATTTAATAATGAAAGGTTTTCGCAAATCTGTTACAAATTTGCAATGACTTTGGCTTTTGTTTTTTAAGAAATTGGTTTTTTTAAGAAAACATGAAAAATAAAAAAAACTAAGCTTTTGAAAAAAAGGAAAATATGAAAAATATAATATAAAGTTAATATACATTGTACATATGCTATATAACTGCATAGTTATTATGTATTCTTATATCTAAATATTCTACATAAGTAAACATACATATTTGACGAAGCTTGTTGTACGGCTCTCAAATTTAAACTTAACAATTCCTATGTAGATAGGGTAAGTAGGGATCGAATCCACAGAGATTTATAAACTCTTAAATTAAAATCGTTAATCGGAAAAGGTTTTGGGGGGTTTTTTTGGAATTTTGAGAATAATGTAATGACAACAATTAAAATAAATATTTTTGAGGTTTTGGATTTTGTAAAAAGAATTAAAACGAAATTTGGAATACAAATGATATAAAAAGCGTTAGCAAGGAACTAGTATCAAGTTATATTTTTTATGGGATTAATCATAGATAGATACATTATTAAGTAGTTGGTTTTAGAATCTCAATCAGCTCAGACAAATTCCTATCATTATAAAATAGATTAATCCCGATCAGCTCAGACAGATTAATCTTTAATTTAATTAAACACCACTACCAACCAACGTGTATAGGATGTTCAATCAAATTACATTAAACAAATAAGGTATCACTAACATTAAATTGTATATAACAATCAACTTAATTATATACAATTTAAATTATATAATTCCGCTACTAATTTAATTAAGCCAAGAGCTGCAACTCAATTAAACTAGTAGATGCTACTTGAATCATTAATACAAGATTAATAATCCTAGCTATATAATCACATTCATTAACTAGATTGTCAATCCAATTAATTTACACAATTATATTGGTTAAAACAGGAATTATATATACTTAATTAATATATATAAGTATATTAAATAAATACACACACACACACACACATATATATATATAGAAAGAAAGATTGGATTTATATTAACTAAAGAAATTATGCGGTTCAACTCGTCATTTAAATAAATTAAACTAAAAGTATGAAGGCTCGGTCTTCCATAATACAGAAAATAAAAGACATAAAAGTAAATTAAACTAATAGGTGGCTCGGCCATCCATTTGCGATATTTAAAGTGCATAAAGCAAAATAAATTCAAATAGAAATTAAGTACAAAGAAAATTATCTCATAATCCCATTTATTAATAACTTAAGACATATCATTGCTAACAAAATAATATTACTCACAATACATATTTAATAAATATAAGATGAAATTTATAAATATTAGAAAGAAAATTTGAAAGATAAACTCCCCGGAAATATTGAAATTATCCGGACATAATTTCTTTACTATATTATTACAAAAAGCCTTGAAATATTATTCTAAAAAATTTGAAAAATATACTAATATGAAGACAATAATAAAAGAAATAAATTGCAAAAGAAATGGAGAAGATTGGAGCTAAATTGGTGTCTAAATCATAAAAATAAGCTCCCTATTTATAGCCACAAAAATAAGAAGCAAAATGGTCATTTTGCACCCCAAAGTCTTGAAAATTTAGTTGGTGGCCTAATTTTCCCAACTTCGCCACATGTCGCGTCCTCATTGGTCAAAATTGCAGCTTTTAGAAGCGTCATTTGTCACCTTCTGATTGCACCACATGTCATCTTCTTATTGCGCCACGTCATCGGATGATATAGAATTTTTTTTTTTAAACTTCTCCAACATTTCTTCTTCTTGTTTTTATCTCCATAATGAACTAAAATACACTAAAAAACTTACAAACAAAGAAATAGAAGGGAAACGTGAAATATATCAATTAAATAACATAATTAACCGATTTTCAAACAAAATATAGTCATTAAATAACATAAAAATCAGTTAATTTATGATTACATCAATATTCTATATATTTTATATATTTATATAGAGTTAATATATGTATCATATATGCTACATATAGTATCATAATCGTTATATATACTTATATATGATTTAAACTGCATAAGTGATATACTTATATATGATTTAAACCATAAACTACATTTATGATTTAAACTCCATAAGTGATATGCTATATAACTGCACAAGTCATTTTTAACCTATTCATAAATTTTGTGACATAAACAAAAGTTTCGTACTAAAATTTTAAATGATTTGTGACAACTTGAGATGGATTGCAAGTCATTGCCTATCACAAATTGGTCGCATGTTTGCAATGGATGTCCTATTCACAAATTGCAACACAATTTTTGCAATGGAAAAATCCATCATAAATCATTGTCAAATCTCCTTTGTGAAGGATTTGGAAATATCTCTTGCTTTCTTGTAGTTATATGTGGCGGCTCTAGTGGGAAAATGAAATAAGCAAATCATTAGCATCGGTTTTGAAGGGCAAAACCATCCCAACACTATTTTCCTTCCACCAAAACTCATCCCCCAATTTTTCCCTTCTGCAATACATATCTATCAACCATGCCTCTTCTCATAAAGTGTCAATTGCCATTTCAAAGAGTTTAATGTAAGTAATTGAATATTTTGGAGGGAAAGAAATTGAGGGAAGTAGTTTTTGGTGGTTTGGATTGAGAAAAAATAGTGTTGATACATTTTTGCTCATCAAAACATGTGTGCTAGTGAGTTTCTGGTTACATTTTTCTAGGAGACACCATTAAAGTCGTTATCCCCATACTTGTTTGTGTGACCCACCCTACTCTCAAACCCTCTTATACCATGGAAGGTGGGGTCCATATTTAATGGAGGTATGTACTAAATATAACACTAACTAAATAATCTATAATACATAGTGGAAATTTGTATTCATATGAAAATGAATGCAAATAAGGTTTACAAATACAAGTCTTTACTATTATTACATAATATCAAGTACTTTTTAAAACAAGTCATAAAACAAATGAGCAAGGATAATATCCTATCTAGTACATAATTTCATCTAATAGGTGCCACATAGTAAACTCATAACTATGCCATGCTCAAATAGACTTATTTGCATCTTTTCATTAATCTGAGTTAAAAACAATGGGGTGAGGCATGAAATAGCTTAGTGAGTGGGTAAAGGATTTGTACTTAGCAAAACTTTTACAAAAAAAAAACCATTTAATAAATCATTCTTGTCAAGATATGTTTAAAACCCCATTTAAGTACTTATAAACTTTGAAGCACATAACTTTTGAGAGAAAAATTGTAATTTCCATAAAACCACTATTTTCATTTCAAACTTGATAAAAAATATCTTTTTAAGTTTTAAGGTATTTCCATTTACAAATGGAATATTAATTTCCTTGAACCTAATATCATTTTTCGTAAAACAAATTCACAATATCTAATTCAGGATATCAGATTCAAGAAATAAAGAATATGGGACTCAAGAGGTGTCTCTTACTATGAAAGTGTAGCACTTGCTCCCAATCCATACAAACCTTATAACACCAATTATGTATATACAACTTTTTCATCCTCAAGACCAAAACATATAGCATATTGTTGGTCAGCATATTGCTTTCTTTTTCTTTAAAAAGTCTTAACTAGTTAAATACTTGACCATGTTAAACACTCATCATATAAGGTTACCAATAGAACCTCCATTTAGGGTGTACAACGATAAACAAACATCCTCACTATAACCTTACATACCCAAGAATTTTAATCTCGGCTTATAGTCACTTTGACTGTGAATTAGCCTTTTTCACATACAGACATTAGACATGTCATTCAGCCAAAAAAGATTTTCTCATTACTAACTTTCTGAAACACGTTGTTGCGAAAGAGATAAGTTAAGAAAACCCTTAACTCATTCCGTATATGAAATCATTTTATGATTCCATAAGGATTCCCTTGATAAAGCTTCTCAAAACTCTTTAAAACTTAAAAGAGTTCCATTATTGAAATCATTTCATTAAGAATCAGTCCTTAAAAAACAAATCAATTGATTTCATGCACATATTCTTAAGGATGATTAGATAATAATGGCATCCCCAATCTTACAATTAAATGTAAAAACTAATCCCAAAGATTAATTATCATGAGTCTCTTGAAACATATTAGATTCATCTTGCTTAAATCTTGGTGTTTAGATCTTTGGGAGGGTTAATGCCAATTTTGGAAGGAATTAAGGAAGAAAGGGGTTTAAGGAATGGCTATATGATGGCAATACAAAGAAATTTCTGCGCTGAGGTCTCAAGTTGCCGCCTGAACCGAAAAATTTCCAACTATCATGCGGCAACTTTCCCAATTTGTTGCCCCACGCGGCAATTTCAACAGGTGGCGTGGCAAACTTCAAAATCTCGACAATTGGAGTAGTTTTCCACCATTTCTTCCAAATTTCATTCTAAATTTTTTTTCTAAGCCATTATATTCACATAATGATCAATCCTAAGCTTGAAGGAACACTTTACATTGCTCAGAAAAAAATTTCTGACAATACAAATCTCAAATGAATAGTAGCACTTTTCATGCAACAAGAATTTTTTTAGTCATTCTAACTATATAAAAATTTATCATAATCATGTAAGAACATAATCTAATACTCAAAAATAATGTTTTGGAAGTTTAAATTTTAGGATGAATAGTGTTTTACATATGAATAGTAACTTTCCAAAAATACAGAAATTGTTTAATAAGATTTTGCAAACTTTCCAATTCACATAATCCATGATTGTCATTTAAAACACGTAGAAACATAGTCTAGAAGCATTTGTAACTATTTTGAATAGAATTGAAACGAAATTCTCAATCCAAAATCCATCATTTTACTCATAATTTTCAGAAACCAAGGAAGATAAACTCACCTTATAATGTTCACGTTAAACTAGCTTTACTCCCTTCTTCACTTCACTTCTCAAAAGCTCTTAATCACTAAGTGTTTCACTAATGTTTTCTTGATTAACCTAAGAAAGAAGAAGAAGAAAATGAACGCATATACCTAAGCTAGAGCTCTTGAAGTTTAAGAAAATAGAGTAGGCATAGACTCTTGATTCACCTAGCTAGTTTGCCAAGAACTAAACAAGTATAATGAGCATTAAATGCTCATTTCCAACTCATATTCTTTCTCTCTCTCTCTCTCTTTTAAAAAAAACTAAATGAAGATAAAAATCTTTTCTTCAAAGGGAAAAATGAGGCACCAGAGATAGGAAAGAAGTATAATGAGCATTAAAAGCTCATTGCCAACTCATATTCGTTTTTTTTTTCTCTTTCTCTCTCTCTTAAAAAGAAAACTAAATGAATATAAAAATCTTCTCTTCAAACGGAAAAATGAGGCGGTAAATATAGGAAAGAAGGATACCTATTCAAGGTAAGGAGTGCTCCTAAAACTTTAGGGTGTTACAATTTGTGTTTTGTATGGAAGTTTTGAGGCATGAATCCAAGAGGCTATGGCCTATAGGGGCTAAGATCTGGAAGTCAGTTAGAACAATGAGAATGGATAAGGGGTTATCCTAGTTGTTTATTTTAAGACAACTTGTCATTTGGGAAAGCCTTAGTTAGACAAGCTGAAACCATAGAGAGTGAAAGCCTTAAAGTTTTTAATGTCTTAATTTCGATTAATGACAAACATTGATCAAGACTAATGTCTTAATTGTACAAGTGTTAGCATTTTAGGATTCAAATGTCTAATCCATGCAAGATCGAAGTTTCAAGTCTTCAAAAAAGATCGTATGTTATTCAAGAGTTGAAGATAAACATTTCTGGATTAGATAGGATCTAGATGTATATTGTTAAATATTTATACCACTTAGATATATCTAGGGCTACCTCTATGAGTAATTATTCTATAGGTTGCTCAATAAAAGTAAAATATTTTTCAAAATGTATTTCATAAAGATAAAGCATGACTTGAGTATTTGAAATGGTTTTCAAAATACATGCATATGCTTAAAAGTTTTATAAAATAAATTCCACAAACTCTAAGAGTTGATTGGAATCTTGTGTTGCATGGTTAGAGTGCATGTGCGGTTTCACTCAATCATTGGTGTTCTTAAGCAATCTAGAGGAATATATTACTCAAAGAGGTCTTTGTACAATGATTGATATATCTTCACAACTAAATGTGATATCTATATCAAACTCTCTTTATTCTCATCTTGTAAGTTTCAGTCAAGGTTGCATTGAGTTTAAAACTTAAAAGGTTAGAGTGAACCTTGAATTAAAGACAATTGTAATTATCTTAAGTGCATTTATTTCATTAATCGTTGTATTAGAGATAAGTGTATAATCAATGTTGCGTTGTAAAACTCAAGGAGTTGGGTGAACCTTGATTAGGTAAGAAATTTGTATTGTAAAACCCTAAGATGAATTGGGTGAGCCTCTTTTGTAATCTCTTGTGCTAAATTAGTAAAAGATTGTGTGAAATCCTTGAGTAGATAGCTTAAAGTAGTGGATTAGGTTTTGTTGGATAAACCGAACCACTATAATTGTTTGTGTTCTTTACTTTATTTCTGCTATCTGCTTGAACACATTGTTTCACACATTATTTGAGTACCAAATGTTTGATATTTGTTGTCTTAGAAGAGATTGATTTAATTAGGTTAAGAAAAATAGGATAATATCTAATTCACCCCCCTCTTAGGTTTTTCAAAGAGGATCATTAAGCAATTTTGTGCCAAATCTTGGCAGAATGTGAATTTAGGGAAATCCAAGATTTGGTTCTCACCAAATACTCTCCCATAGTTAATGCTTCAACATAGCTTTGATTTTGAGGTGCCTCAAACACAAGACCTTAGGTATACTTCAAAGTGTCTTTAATAGATGGTAGAATCACCAAATCTATATTTGACCTTTTTCGATTAATGATTTTAATTTAAGAGTGGACAAATCTTTGTGGATTCGATCCCTACTTTCCCTATCTACATAGAAATTGTTGGGTTTAAATTTGATAATCGTATGACAGGCTTCATCACTCGTCTTGAGTACCATTGATACCATGAAAAGGCTCCTGAGCTGGTGCATCATCATGAAAAGGACAAGAAGGGTCGATAACAACGTTGATACCATGAAGAGCTTCAAGATGTGCCTTGATAAGCTTACCTAAGACCAAAAAAGTTCAATTCTTGATGCTACATCATCTATCTTATTGTTGAGATTCGTGAAGTGACTATCACATGTGTTGAACATGATGCCCATTTGAGTTGAGATTTTCTCTAATGCACTCCAAATTGTGGCATTATGAATTGCGGAATCATTTTTCCTCACACCTTAGGAACCTCTTCCCTTGGGATCTCTTCTTGTATCTATTCCTTTCCTTTCCTCAATCGTTCACGAATAAAATTGTCAAGAGGAACATCTTCTTTTTCCACTTCTTCCTCACCTTCTTCAGTAAACTTCCACTTTGTACCTCTTGAACTTTCAATTAGTTCTTGAACAAAAGCCTCACCAATATTATCACCTTCAAGGATAATAGGCTCATCTGTTCCTTTGATTCTTGCAGTTTCTTTGATGGCTCAATAAAGTTCTTCTTTGGTCATATTTCGCTTGAAATCTCATACTCCATTCAAGCATAAAGCATGCATCCTCTTGAAAGTTGTATAGTCATACTTGTGTAAATACCTCTTCTCTTCAACTTTAGGAAAAAGGATGTTGAAGTGGCGAAATACTTTGGTCACTAATGTGATGGAGGATTTGATGTTCAAGGGAAAACACTTGTGATTCTCTTTTAAACAAATTGACAAATGGTGCTTTATTTGTAAAGGCCTCTTCAAATTGCTCACATTTGAACTCATCAATAGGACAAATTTGATGAGTATTGTGATACTCAATCCCATCAGTTGAAACTCCCAAAATATCATCCAATTCATAATGTGAAAACTCAATATCAATGTTATTTACTCTAGACATATAAAACGTGTTTATAGATCCTTCAGGCTTATCCTTTTCGAGATTCACATAAAATTGCAACATAAAGTCATTATAAACATGTTCATCATGCATAACAATTCCATTGCATCCTTGTCTATCAATGTATCTCATGATATTATGAAAGGGAAACTCATTTCGATCAATGGTGCTCTCAAGATTTACCTTACTATGCTCAAGATAGTCATTGAATCGTTCTTCATTCTCTTTGCCCTTGAATAGAGACTTATGAGGATTGTTGCTGCTCCTTTTTTTTCTTTGCAATTGTTGGAGACTTAAGAGGATTTCTTGAACCTCCTTTGACAACCACGTGTTTTGCTTTTGCCATGATTAGGGCATAAGTACCATAAAATTGGGGATTTTGAAATATGAAAGATGCTTTAGAGATTCAAAGGTGATTTTACAAGGAATTTGGTGTGTTATATAGTGGGTATGTGAGATTTGAGAAGAAAAAAAAGTTTGGTAATAGTTTTCGGATTATGAGGGTAATGAAAAGTTGCGTCCGTTTAATTTTTTTTTTTTTAAAACCATTCGACATTCACAGTCTAGCATAGGGTCGTCCATAGTGTGGTTCGCAAGATAAGAAAAGGATCATTTTTTTGCATTATATGCGTTCATACATAGAATTGACTGGTAATTATGCACATCAACACTTTTCTCTTTCAACATCTTGTATCATTTTTTTCAAACAATGTTGAAAAAATGACATAAAAAGACAAATTGGTAAAAATGATGAGATTTAATATTCAAACGGAATTGAATTTACTAGTTTGAAAAATTGGACAAAATGCCCAAATAGAAAAAAAAAGATAATATGATATGTTATATATATATGTGTGTGTGTGTTCTATCTTTATATATAGGGGTTGTCATTAGGCAAAAAAACCTTTCTTATTTGACCCGATAATCCTCATTTCACTTCTTCTTCTACACTTATTCAAATAAAAACTCCTTATTTTTTTCTTCTTTTTAATTTGTTTACAAAATAAATAATTCAATTTATACACTTCAAAATTATTACCCTTTACACTTCATTAATACATCGACAAAATATGTCACATGAGAATGAAATGATTGTGATTTCTAATGTTGAAATGAATGCCCGAATACATTAGATGGTTAATTAAAGCAAAGATCCGACTAATTGGTGAGTATCTACGTACTTTTCTCAAATGTCTATTTGGTTTGGATAAAAGTAATTTTGCCAAAAAAAAAGGTTAAGATATTAGAAGTATTTTATATATGTGCTATATGGAATTGCAAAACAAAATGTCATTCTTTTGGATATTTATCAAGAAATTGGGAAGATAAAATCACTTTCATAAAAAAATGGATTGACTAAATAATCTAAAAAATCTAAGAGTGGGGGTGAATTAGGTTTTAACTGATGTTTTCAACTTTAAATCAAACAATGCTTTCTAAGACAACAAATATAAAACACTTGGTGCTCAAACAGTGTGTGGAATAATGTGTTCAAGAAATTTGCAAAGAATATAACGATTATAGTGGTTCGATTTATCCAACAAAATCTAATCTACTACCTTGAGCTATCTACTCAAGAATTTCACAAAACTTTTCAATAATTTAGTACTTTTAAGTTCAATGCAACCTTGAACCACAAGATATTGTGTTTAATTTTTATCACCCTTACAATTTTAGGTCCTTATCAAATTGACATAAGAATCGACATATTCTTGTGATTTTTTCTTGCATACCCACCCAAGTCCATGAGCTAAAGTCAAATTCGCCATTTTCAAATAGCACTAAACTATCACCTAAATACAATAGAAATTTGGAGAAAGCATTATATTTTCACACAAACTAATGTGTTAGGAGACCACGATTTGCGGGCATCCATTTATGGTCTCTAAAGCAGAGGATTGACTATTTCTGTCCATTAGCGATTTTTAGTACACAATATACGGCCTGTACTTGCAATAATAATGTCATGCACACGTGTAAATGTACCTCATTCTCATCCGTACATACGTGCGCTATCAGTGGATATATATGTATTTATTCATCTGTTCTCCTCTTTATATATATATATAAGTTTAGAGCAAAGGAGAAGCACATCTGTTTTCTAACTTCTGTCTTCATCTGTATTCTATTGGCACAGTGTTTTTATATATAGAAATTTTTTGCTGTTTGAAGCTTAATTGGTCAATTCCTCAGTCTTTCCAGAGTTAGATTCCGTGGGTTAAAGATGCTGTATGAACAGCAAGATCAACGGAGGGTTGATATGAAGAAGAGGCGAAGTAGTAGGAGAAGCTCAGGAGTAGAAGAAGTTCTTGAAATATTGGATTTGAGTGGCATGTCCCTTCAGTCTCTTCCCAGTCCTCTAAATTTGGGGGCAATCTGCAAGTTAGACCTATCCAACAATGATCTCCAGGTGCTTTACATTTTCATCTAATCTTTCTTCTTTTTTTCTTTACTTTGCTTTCTTTTCTTTTCTTCTCTTCTCCTTAATTTCCCTTCAATTGATGCCTATTTCATTCCTTAAATCCGTGAACCACGTCCAAATCCTTCTTCTCTTTTATAGATTTTTTTTTTTCCTGGGGTGGGTCGGTGTGTATTCGAAAGCCTGCATATTTCATTTCGTACATGGGTTTCTTTCTTTAAAGATTACGATGATTGCGAGTTTCTATTGAACAAGATTTGAAATTTCTTATATTCTGGCTTGTTTTGGTTGATTCAGAAGTAACAATTTCGGCACAAAGATTTATGGGAAAATACTTATAATCTGGAAACTATATTTGAAATTTCTTATATATTTCCTTTTTTGATAATTAAATATTCATATTTAACTTATTTTATAAATGAATACTAATAAATTTTGACCTTAAAAAATTATTATTATTATTATTATTATTATTATTAATTAGATTATAGTTGGTTTGGACACCATTGACAAATAAATTACTTAAATTAATAAAATTATTAATGAAATTTTAAATAAAATGTATATTTAATTACAAACAATTCAAAATAAAGGTATAAATATTTAATTTCAAATACGAAACATATAACGCTATTTCTTCTGTTTGAATTAAAAATTTAATACTCTAGTATACAATTATTAGTTTAATTAGTTAAAATTGTTTTACTATTTTCCTGTAATTATTTTTAGTTTTACTGTCTTATCTAATAGTAAATTCACTCTTTGATAAGCTATTACTACCTCCTTGATAAGGAATTCCAATTATATTTACAAGCATTTACTATTGCGATTGCAAATAAAGTAATCCACTTATAATAATTACTAGGTTGAACCTATCAAAAAGAAAAGAAAAAAAAACTTAATAGTAGATAGGTGGAGATAAGTTCAATCTTAAAAAAGTTAATATTATATTTGGTTCTAGTTGCAAGACTTGTGTATTTCTTAAACCCTTTTTATGAAAAAGAAAAATGTTGCTTCATCTTTGTCCCTGTATAAGCCATAATAGGCTGGTCCACCCCGTTCTAGCTAGTGGCCTTCTTGTTGCTAGATATTTCAGGCTCATTACAGAGTCAACTCAAGAAAAGCATGACATTTACTATATATGTTTATTTAAAAAAATTAAAAGTACTACTACATAATGGTAGCACTTTGAAAGAGACTTGGTCTTTTTTTTCTTTTCTATTTTTTGTGAGGGATATGAGACTTGTTCATGAATTGAAAAAGAAATTGAGGAATATGGACCATTTAATTAAATTGTTTGTGAGACAAAAAGTCAATCATTCAATGGTTAATAAAGTCATTAATGAACCACTTTAATTAATTATTATAAATATAAATACACCTTATTTCGTTGCAGATTATACCAGAGTCGTTAACAGCTAGACTGCTGAATGTGGTAGTATTAGACGTGCACTCCAATCAACTCAAGTCACTTCCAAACTCAATTGGTTGCTTATCGAAGCTCAAGATATTAAACGTGTCCGGGAACCTAATGCAATTGCTTCCCAAGACTATTGAAAATTGCAGGTTAGTCATGCTAGCTCAATATTGTGAAAACCAGAACTAAATGAGTATAAAAAAAACTGGTTGAACACCATTTATTGACATGTTATATCATGTTTGATATAGAGTACTACACAATACATTTAGTACATTATAACATATATGACATTTTTTTTAAGGAAACAACATATAACGTTTATATTGTACTACTTATGTCTCATAACGATAAATTCATTTATTTTTTTACAAAAATTAAGAAATTACATTTAATGTAATTGAAAATTTTTTATAAAAAAGAAGCTTCATTCTTCCTATTATAACCATATTTAGTTGATTACAACAAAATTTCTAAGACAGTAAAACTACCAAAA
Source organism: Apocynum venetum (assembly GCA_019593545.1). Classification (NCBI taxonomy): domain Eukaryota; kingdom Viridiplantae; phylum Streptophyta; class Magnoliopsida; order Gentianales; family Apocynaceae; genus Apocynum; species Apocynum venetum. The sequence goes on along the minus strand of SRSM01000686.1, from coordinate 7,342 downwards.
ACCACTAGGAGTTGTTATATTATTCAGCAGCATCTGCCAAATCCAGTGAACATTTTGCTTCTCATTTATAAACTTTGCTTATGTAAAATTTAAAAGATAAGTCATTTTAGTACTGCTATAATTATGCACATTCAATTAAACGTGTTAAAAGTAATGATTAATTGATATTTGAGCATTTTAATTAGTACATTTTTCGTAGTGCATTTTTTCCTTTTCACGTGCATTTTAATTATTTGTAAAATAACAATATGTCTTTTTTTTTACATTCTGTTAAATCATTTAACTGATTTTAATAATTTTGTGTACATTTTGATATTTAATTATTAAAAATAAATTTTAAAAGTACTATTTTATCATTTATCTCAATTACTTAATTTTGTTTAAGGTTTAAATTTGTTTATGGCAAATTGGTCCATTTCATCCTTTATCTTTGAGTTTTTTGACATTTTGATCTCTCATTTTTATTTCCAATCATAGTAGTATCCTATCTATTTTCAAGTAATCATGTTGGTCTCTCATATTTATTTCTAGCCATTAAAATCTCTTATGTTTTGTGTTTTCAACCATTTTGACTCTTTATATTGTTACTTTTTAGCTATGTTAGTCTATGAAACAAGGGATCAAAATGGTTGCTCGAAAATAAATAGGTTATCACTATGATTGACAATAAAGATGAAGGACCAACATAGTTGCTTGAAAATAGGTAATGTACTACTATGACTGGAAAAAAAAAAGTTGAGAGACCAAAATGTCCAAAAACTCAAAGATAAGGGACTAAATGAGCCATTTTGCCGTTGTCTCTATTAGAAAAGGTGCAAGTTATTTTACATAAATTCATCCCTATTTGTAACTGTGGTTATGAATTCCATATGCATAGTTCCCTGGAAGATCTTAATGCCAATTTCAACAAGCTTACTCGACTGCCGGATACCCTCGGGTTTGAGCTCATCAATCTGAAGAAGCTTTCAGTGAACTCCAACAAGCTCCCCTTCCTCCCTCGCTCTACATCCCACCTCACCAACCTCCGAATTCTCGATGCTCGATTAAATTGCTTGAGATCACTTCCTGAAGATCTTGAGAATCTAATTAACCTTGAAATTCTCAATGTTAGCCAAAATTTCCAGTACCTTACCAATTTGCCTTACTCCATAGGTCTTCTTATCTCTCTTGTGGAATTAGATGTTAGTTACAACAAGATCACAACTTTGCCAGAGTCCATTGGATGTCTCAAAAAGCTCAATAAGCTAAGTGTTGTTGGTAATCCACTTGTTTCACCGCCCATGGATGTCATAGAGCAGGGATTACACACACTGAAACAGTATTTATGCGAGAAGATGAATGGGATGCACGTTAATTCACCGAAGAAGAGGTCATGGTTTGGGAAGTTAGCAAAATGTAGTACTTTTAATGGTACAAATATTCCCCGAGAACATGGGGAAGGTTTTGGCATTTCCAATGATAGGTCTATTTATGCCCTTGCTTCTCCAAGATATATGGGTATGTTCTCCCCTAGAAGACTCTTTTCGCCTAAGACATACTTCACAAGATGATGGGAAATTTTCACTAGTGCATATGGGTGTAAAAAGTACTGCCATAGTACACATGATTTCGAGATCATGTGTTGAAATATTGTATCATTCACTTTGTTAAACCAATGTATATCTTGAAAGAATACTATATTTTATTCATTGATCTGCAGAGATAATTGGGTCAATGGGTAATGGTATGACAATCCAAAAGGAAAATATATCGCAATAGATTCTTAATCATTTACAACATTTCACATGACAATCATCACCCCAATATTTCTTCTTCAACATTACAACTAAGGTTATATTAATTTAAGTTATGATTTCTCCTATAAATACCTTAGATTTGAGAAGAGTTTCATCGCCAAAAAATCTTCTTTATTCTTCAAGAAATGAAGCTGCCAAGGGGTGGTTGCCATGATAAAGAAGAAGAAAAGAAAATGAAGTAAGAAATTAGGGTTATTTTAGTCTTGGAGTGGTTGCCATGTTTTATAGTTATTATACTACTTGGGGTTATTTTGCAATTTATTTCAAAAGTTTATATTCAATTACATTTTTTTTTTGAATTCTTCAATTTAGTCTTTATGTTTTTTGAAATCTTAGTTCTCAAATTATATGTTTGCATACTACCGAATTTACCCCAGAATATATATTTAGAATTTTCAGGTTTGACCCCAAGGTTTTCTAAAATTTTAATTTGGCCCCAAAAGTTTCTAAAATGTCTAAACTTACTCCAGTACCCAAATTAAACCTTTTGGCTTACAAATTGACCCCAATATTCCAGAAAAATCCAAATCTACTTTAATTTTCTAATTTTATAAAGTTACACAATACCCCAAAGTTTTCTAGAATTTTTCAATCTGACCCCTAAACTTTTAGAAGTTTCATATTCAGTCCAATTTCGAAAATTACCTTTTATTTATACATATTTACCCAAATATTTCAGAAAAATTACATCATTACTTTAATTTTAATTTTTTATAAATTTATTATTTGACCCCTAAACTTTATATAATTAAAGTTTGGCCCATAAGGTTTTAAGCTTTCAAATCACCACAATTGCATCGAATTCCTATTTCTATAATTTAGTTCAATTATATAAATTTATTTAGAAGCTTATAAAAATTACTCATATTGTAGGAAATGATGACATAAAAGACTAGACTGTTTTCCACGTTTTTCCACACAATTCATATTTATCTAAACTAGTTGAGGAAACGAAGAACGTGAAAGCTAGATCGTATTCTATGTTTTTTCAAGCAATTTACATTTATATGCAATAGTTGAGGTGAGAAAATCCTGACTCTACTATTTTTAATACTTATGTCCATGTTAAATATTTTTATTTGTTTACATGAGATATATATCTAATTTGTAAATGCCTATATTATATGCTATCTATAAAAAAAAAATGAAATTTCATTCAATGAACTTTCAAGAGTTCTATTTTATTTAAACACTTGTTTTTTTATTTGTTTTATTTAAGTGTTATATTTTATATGATTATATGTGCACTATTAAATTATGATTTAAAATGTGTAGATTGAATTTATTAATTCATATAAAAATGTTTTATTATATATGTTATCAAATAACATAAGTTTTAACCTGATTAAACAAAATTTTCAACCCAATGACATATTTTAAATGAAAATGTTTTATAAATGAGTGACTTCGGTTCAAATGGAAAAATGAGCTTTGACCCAAATTATATTGGACTTCAATCCCATCTACATGGGTCTTTGACCGAAACTATAGTGGAGTTCAGTCCAATCTATAGGGGTCTCTAACCTAAACTACATGGGTTTTTGCCCAAAGTACAATTATAGGAGGCTATGCCTCGAAGTGAGAAAGGAAAAATGTTTTAGGCTTCAACCACTAAAGTTTTAAAAGTATATATTGGTAAGTGCATAGTACTATTTGATTTGGAATATAAATGTTCACATTGAATACGTTGCACTCATTTCATGTTTTCTAAAATACTTTTCAAGTAGATGGATGACGTGTTGCAGAAAGAATGATAACTAATCATGAAGTTTTAAATTTATAATATTTGAATTTATTTTATAATTAAATATTGTCATTTTCGACTCTAAATTAAGGTTTACTAGAGGTGATCAATCGATTATACGAGTCAATTGTTTGGTAATACGGTTCAATAGTTTGATTTTCGATTTTCATATAAGACAAACCAAATCAAACTAAAATTTTATTAATACCAAACAACTGAAATAGTTCAGTTTGAAACCAAAATTTCATCATTTCATCCTTTTCTTTTAAATTTTTTTTTAAAAATACCTGTAATATCCTCTATTTTCAAAACAATATCAATCCATTAATCAAACATAAAACGAAATGTGTCCAAAAATCAATACCTTCATTCACAAAATATAAAATTAACCACAAATAAAACAAGGTCCTCATAAAAAAAAATTTAACATAATTGCATTAAAATAATTCTGAAATCAAATTACAACTTTAAATTACACTAAATAATGACATAGAGACACAAAAAGATGCAGATTTCTAATTAAGTGATATTCTGAAATCTAAACTTTGAATGGCCAAGCACAAACATCATACAAGTTGTCAAAATATCACTCCATGATCTCTACTCAACACATGCAGCAAACAAGCTTTGAAAATATCACTCCATACTTATTTCCATAATCACTGCTGTCAATAATCTATGAATAGAAAGAAATAATGAAGAAAACCAAGTGATGCTTTAAAGAAACAAAACGAGCATAAAGAGTTTTACCTTGTATTTTATCTTTAAAGATTCAAAATAGATGTTTCATTAGCAAGATTTTCAAATTCTAAAACATAAAAATATGGATAAGTCAAACAACTACATAATAAGAATAAATTGTTAAGAAATAAAAAGATAAAAAGAGTAAAATATGAAAGTAAATAAAATACCTTCATCAATCTTTTCAAGCAAATTCATGTCTTCTTCAATGTTAATTGGATAAGTTTCATTCCTCAACAAATCTTTAGTGCACATAAGACATTGTGTTATTCTTGGAGTCAAAAAACTCTTATATGAATTAATAACACGACCCTCGTACTAAATGCTAACTCAAAGGCAACTGTAGAAACAGAGACAGCAAAATCGTACTTGTGGTAAATTTTGGTTAACCAATCGAATAGACCAAAATACCATAAAAACAATCCATTTTAAAATTTTCGATTTGGTTCGATTTTTGCACGCCCCTATGGTTTGCTATTTGGATTTTAATTAAGGATTTCTCTATAAATTGAAAAAGTTTTTGGATTTGGAAATGTTTGATTAAACAATTAGGGTTTCAAATCTTCAATTGATTTTATTATTTGTTTTTTCATGATTATTTCTATTTCAAATTTGGGATATTACAAATGGAGAGGGTGGTAATGGGCAGGATTGTTCATAGGATGATTAAGGAACGTTTAGCATTGAATAAGTAGAATATAAGTTGAGTTATTGTGGTAAAATAGGAATATTGGTTTTTGTTAATTAAATATAAAAAAGACATTAAATTATAATTCATCTAAAATTGGTTGGTATGCATATTCATTGGTATGGACATTCATTTGTTTTTACAATATTGAAATGAGATATAAATTATTTGAACCTAAAAGATATATTGAGACATTCAATTTGTTTTCAAATGAATATGAGTGGACATCATTTTTCTATCATTAAGGTAGACCCTTAGCATTTGTACTGTGTTGGTAGATTTGCTGTGTCACTACAAGAAAAATGTGACATTAGCGAGAAAGTTTTGCAGACATGATCTAGAGATAGCTTTGCGACTGCCAATGACATAACGATACGCTGACCACTTGTCTTTAATCTGTCAGAAAATTGTGACGATTTAGCAAGAAAAAAGTGGCCCATGCTAATTCGTAACTACTCACAAATTTAGACTTTTAAAATAAGAAAAAGTTATGAAATAAATGTGGAAAATTAGTGATTTCAATCCCCAGACTATTTTTATTTCTCAATTTTGGCTCCTCAATCTTTATTTTCTACCTGTTTGATTTCCAAACGACATTTGATAAACCTTTTTTTTTTTCCTTCCAGCTAACTGTTTTCCGGAATCTGACATTCTTGTTTGGAATTTCGGAATTGTGTAATTTTATCGAAAACTAATCTCCCTTCCTCCCAAATTAATCCCTCAAGGACTTGCTTCTCTTAGAGAGTGAATGGTTCTAATTGTATGTGTGAGTGTGTGGGAACCTGTCACCCTTCTTGCCCTCTTTATTCTTGCGTAGTTTCCTGCCATGGACATTTATATATTGCTCGAGAGAGAGGTGCTGAGCATGTGAGGAACAAGTTCATTTTTCTACCAAGATATCCAACTCTATTTACTCATAATTTTCTTGGATCTTTTGTGTGGGGGGGACTAGTACAGTTGGTGGGATATCCTCCTGGGGTCCAATACTATTTTGGTTGATATCCTTCCTGGTAGTCATTTTTTATATTTGTATAATCATTTTAGGTAAGCTTCGTACTCGAAGTTTGTCTACAAGAGAATTTGGTCATGTCGGGGACGTGATTTGAAACGAACTCTCGGGATGAGGTTGTTTTTCTTCTCACATGGATCTTGGTGGCTGTGATTCTTGCCCATCTTGGGGGTTTCCTTTAACAAGACCCAAATATCAAGATATATTAAATAGTAGTAAAACAATGCATTAGAAAATGGTCCATTTGAAATCAGCAAAATGATGAAAGAAAAAAAATGTCACATATTTTGAAATGGGAAAGTAAAATGTAAAAGAGTAAACACTTTCATTAGTTATTTATCGTACAAATAAATGACCGATGCAAAAGTTGTATACTAGTCGGATGGCCGAGCAAATACATCATGCATGTTTACATCTTCACATCATTGTATACTAGTAAGAATGTAAACAACAATGTTTTCATGGAAGATGAAATATAATATACTACTTAACCTAAGTCGTAATTAATGAACAAAAGTTGAGGTAGTAGTACCGTTTCTTCGACAAATTGTTCCCGGTCTAAGAAAGAATTTTATATCGAGCTTTTTCCTCTGAATCCAAAACTGAACATAACCAAATTAATTAAACCACGGCCAATGGAACAGAACGGTCAAAGCTACTTCGCCGGATTCTTGATCGATTAGTTTTCTTTTTGGTTGCTTCAATCTCCAATATTTCTCTACCAGAAATAATAGGCTTTCCAAATGTCATGTTACTTGCCTGAATTAGCCCTCCTTCCCTGGTGGCTCCTCCACTTATCAGTATCCTTGTAATCCCAGAGTAGTGCAGTGACTCCGCAATCTGCAATGCCGTAACGCCCTTGGTTGTCCGTGCTTCTACTTCCGCCCCTTTTTTCACGAGCAATTCAATGACCTCAACATGCCCCGATTCCACAGCACAATTGCAATGCTGTATATCCATCTTCATCTCTGGCATTAATGTCATTCCCTTCTCTATTAGACTTCGAACGCATCAATTTCTTCCCTTGAATGAAGCCCTATGCAAAGCTGTCCAACCATTTTGATCTCGACCGTTAATCATCGCTCCATTCTCCAAGAGTCTCTGGATTGCTCTCACTTCCCCCTTTCTCGCAGCCACGCATAAGCTATCTCCCAAGCGAAGCGCATCAAAAAGCCTCGTGTGACCATTTTCAGCTGCAATATCATAAGCCGTCTTTCCAACCCGGTTCTAATATCTTTATTTGCCCCCTTTTGAAGCAATAATTTAACCATTTTGTTCATCCCCAAATCCCGCAGCAATGTGTAACGGCGTATCACCATCGTTCCCGTTCCGTACATTGGCACGGGCCCCACTTGCCAAAAGAA